>CANXYI011015911.1:0-10477 GCA_948208565.1 Hura crepitans
TTTCTTATTTGTGTGATGAGCTGCACTAGCTAATCCCTGACCATAGGATCTTTTCTTCTGATAAAACTCTTTTCTCTCCTTCTGGACCTCCTCTACAACATGGCAAGCTACTACCAATAAAGAGATACCTCAAATCTTTATAGGAGTTGTGCACATTTTGATCTCCATATTCACCTCCTTCTCAAACCTCTTACATTTATCAACTTATGTCTATACCATATCCTTAGCATATCTACTCAACATGGCAAAGTCCTTCTCATATTCTAGTATAGACTTTTATCCTTGCTTGAGATCCATAAACTCTTATCTTCAGGCATCAAGATAACGCTTAGTAATGTACTTCTTTTGAAACTCCTATAAGAAGAAGTCTAATGTCACATTAGCCTTATTATTGTGTTTTATTAGAGCATCCCATCACTTGAAGGCTTTATGTGACACCTTTTACCTGATTTGATTACCAGACCTAAATACGGGATAAGCACACAAGTATTTGATCATATAGATGCTTAATGAAACAAATCTCACTTTTAAAAACATGTATTACATGCAATAGTTGTCAAAAATAAGGAAAATCAAAAATCTTTTTCATATATTCATTATTTGGACCTTGTGCTAAAAATTTCAACAGTATAACAGTTGTCCGTGCATAAACCCTAAATAGAAACCTATCAAATAAAAGCACTTCTATAACAAATCAACTTAAAACAATGTTCTCTAGGTCTATCTGACCCTCTAAACTAATCTCATCAACTAACAACATCATAACAATAACTATAAATTTGTAAAATCATTGTAGACATCAAACCTATTCCTGAATACTAGTTAAAATTCTTTATACAGACATTTAAAACATATGTACAATGCAGGTTAGGTCCATTCCTTGCTATATAAGAGTGCTTCAGTATACATATATCATGTAACCCTACTAAAAACAACTTTTGTACTAAAAATAATCTTCTCACAAAAAGTCATCTGGTTTAAAGCTATGTACAATCCCATATGCCTTAACCTATGCAACGCATAAGAACACAACATGCTAAGCAATTGCTTAGTGGTGTATTCAAATTAAATTATGTTTACATGCCCACATACATTCACATACAAGCATATCAAATATATATATTCACAATTTTAAAGCATGTGAGTGTATTAGTTGTATGAGTGCATGAGTCTAATGTGCATATATCCTGTATCATAGGTGTTGTGAAAATAAGGTTCATCAATTGTGCAAAATAGTAATGGATAGTGTATTCCATTCATTTTCATAATAAGGCTAATGTAATAAGCATGTCACTGTATTTCCACACATAATCTCATATTTAAATCAATGTTTTATCATCATGTTCCCATACCTAAAAGGCAACAAATTAATATTAGATATTGAGATCATGATCAGAATGATCACGTACATAGTTGTATAGTGGCCTACATTTTGGACCTTATGACAGCTGCACTTGCCTAATTGTCCGAAAGCCAAATGTAATCACTTGCAAGCCAAATAGTTATGCATTGGCCTTATAGACACTATGATGGCTTCACCTACGTGATTGCCTGAAAGCCAAATGTAATCGCCTGCAGGCCAAATAGTTGTGCAATGGCCTTATGGACCCTATGACGACTGCATCTATCTGATTGCCCAAAAGCCAAACATAATTTCCCACAAACCAAATAGTTATACAGTGACCTTATAGACCCTACGACAGTTGTACCCACCTAAATTAGGCACCAAGGTACCCTAACAGTTGCTATCTATCCCTAATTAACCAATCAACCTATTTACTCTAGGTTATCTAATCATATGGGATACTATTTTATGTTGCCATGTTCTCATTTATTTAACCTTTTATATTGCCACAGTTTGGCTATGATACTCAAATATCGTCATGTTATTCAATTACACATAGCTGACAATTAGGTCAACTCAAATTACATGACACATTGGCATTTACTGAAATCAACAGTAACGTAAAGCAATTATGCATCCTTTATGACCAAACATATTATAAATTAATTAGTTTCACCAAATGCACCTCATATCATATTACACATGCACACACATACACACTTTTTATATTAAATTCTTTATGTAATGCACAAATTAATCCGAATACACTTACAACGGTCCCCGAATATACTAAGAAATGTCACTTACTGCTTTTTTTTCTCTTTCTCTTTCTCTTTATGTGAACAAATAATACAGATAACATTTAAAAAATCGTATAAAATAAACCATAAATTGAAACTGAAAATTGACTTTTACATGGTTACTACTGATTCCCAAGGCACATTATAAAAAAATAAGAACTCAAAAAAACTCACCGAAAGCAACCTTGGTCACTATTCACATAAATCTTCAAATGAGAAATCTCTATGGTTTTTCTTAGAATTCATAACAAATTGAGGTTTAGTAGAGGTTCGTTTTTCGATGTAAAATCGAAGAAATAGGCTTTATTTAAGAGAAATTAAGAAAAAAAGAGAGAAAATGGCCATGAAAGCCTTAAGCCACATCCTTGGTTGCTAAAGAAGAAGAAAATGACACTAAATGCCAAAATTTTGACTTTTACACCAAAAATAAAAATATTAATTTTTCCATTGAAAATTCACAGAAAATAATTCATATGCCCAAAAATTCTCAAATTTTACCAAAAAATCACAAATTCTATATCCAACATGCCCCTAAAATTTCAGCCCAAAATTCCAAGGAAATCATTAAAATCATAACTTAGAATATTACACAATTTTTGAAAAAATACTTCTTGATCTCGAAAAATTCCAATTCTAGTTCAATTGGACTAGTTAGAATTTTTTAGCATCACATTATATCAGTTTTAGGTCTTTTTGAGCAAAAAATAAAATATTTTATGGTTTAATTTTCACTATGGCACTATTCATGAGAAACTGCAATGAAAACTTTGACCACACTTTTAACCATCTTAATAAATTCATTTTCACTCAAAATTTCACCCAAAATTATTTTATGATTAATACTTTTATCTAGTAGTGTCAATATACCCTGACCCTCTAAATCACTATACACTCCTATGAAAGTATTATTCATAAATTAGGGGTTTTCGAGGCGTTGCATTTCTTTTCCTCTTAAAAGAAATTTTGTCTTTGAAATTACATGAATTAAAGAGTTATGGATACTATTCTGCCATTTGATCCTCTCTTTCCTATGTAACTTCCTCAATGCCATGATGTCTCTATAAGAATTTTACAAGAGGCACTAACTTACTCCATAGCTCTTTCATTTATCTGACCAAAATCTTCACTGGCTCCTCTTCATACAACAGATCTGGTTATATCTCTACTTCATTTAATGATAGCACATGTGTCATATTTAATCTGTATCTCTTGACCATAGATACATGGAGCACATTATGTATTTACTCAAGCTAAGGAGGCAAAGCTAGTCTGTAAGCCACTAGTCCCACTCACTCTATAATTTCATATGGGTCAATGAACTACAAACTCAGCTTTCCCTTCTTGCCAAATCTTAACACTTTTTTCCATGTAGATACCTTGAGAAACACCTTGTCTCCTACATCACATTGAATATCCTTCCTTTTAAGATCTGCATATGATTTTTGTCAATATGACTCTGGTTTCAACCTATCTCTGATGATTCTCACTTTCTCTTCCACATCTCTAATCAAATATGGCCCCATAAGTTCATACTCACTCAACTCACTCTAACTCAAAGGAGTCCTACATCTTCTTCCGTATTAGGATTCATAAGGAGCTATGACCAAGCTCACTTAATGACTATTATTATAAGCGAACTCAGCCAAGGAAAGATAGTGATCCCAACTTCCCTTAAACATGATAGCATAACTTCTCAACATGTCTTCGAGCACTTGGATGACTCTCTCTGACTAACCATCTATCTGCGGATGGAATGTCGTGCTGAAACTAAGTTAAGTACCTAAGGCATTATGGAGTTTCCTCCAAAATCTTGATGTAAATCTAGGGTCTCAATCAAAAATAATAGATAATGGCATGCTATGCACTTGAACAATCTCATTGATATATAGTTTCATAAGCTTTTCTAAAGAAAAATCTATTCTGACCGGTATGAAATGTGTTGACTTTGTTAATTTGTCAGCCACTACCCAAATTGAATCACATTTACCTCTTATCATTGGTAGTCCAACTACAAAATCCATAGTGACTTTATCCCATTTCCACTCTAGTATTGCTATAGGTTGAAGCAACCCAGATGGAACCTAGTGCTAAACCTTAACTTGCTAACAAGTAAAGTATCTGGCCACATACTTAGCTACACCTCTCTTTATACCAGCCCACCAATAAGCTATCTTCAGATCTTGATACATCTTGGTACTACCAGGATGCATCGCATATGGGATATTATGTGCTTCTTGCAAAATTTATTGTCTCAAATCTCCCATATTTGGTACACAAAGCTAATCATGATCAAACAAACAACCATTATCCTTAATTTTAAACTTAGAGGGCTTCCCCTCTTGAATCGCATTCATAATATTGACAAGCCTATGATTATCCTTTTAAGCCTTTTTCACCTATTATACCAAACTAAGCTTCACTTGCAATTCTACTAGTAAGCTTACATTATCTAACATTTGCAACTTTTAACTCCTTTAACACTGTAGGAGCCATCCTATAAGGAGCTATGGATACTAGTATTGTACCAAACAACACTTCAATCCCAAACTCCAACACTCAATCTATCGATAAACTAGGTAACTCTACTGGAAATACATCTTCATACTCTAATACTACAGGTATTTGCCTTACCTCTAGCTTTACCTTGCTAGTATCTATCACATGTGCCAAATAAGCTTGGCAACTCTTCTTAATCAATCTTCTCACTACTACTATTGATATCACATTGGACATGTAATCTAATCTCTCACCAACCAATGTAACTTCTGACCCATCACTAGCTATAAGTGTGATCCTTTTTTTTTCTACAGTCCACAACTGCATGATACTTAGACAACCAGTCCAAGCTTAAAATCAGGTCGCATTTATCAAAAGGTAACTCAATGAGATTGGCTACAAACTTAAATTATAATACCGACAAAGGACAATCCTTATAAACTTTATTGACTATCACATGTTGCCTTCTCAAATTACTGACTCTAATATCACTATCGAGCATCTCTAACACTAGAACTCTATCTTGTGCTCGTGCAGTACATATGTAAGAGTGCGTGGAACCTAGATCAATCAAAGCCAAAGTAGGCAAATCAAAGAGCGGAAATGTACCTACTATGACATTTGGCATGTGTACATCATCTCTGGCCCAGATTACGTACTGTCAAGCAAGTGCTTTACCCTTCGCCTTGTCTCTTTGTCTAACTTTAGCTATATCTCTTGTATCCTTTTGGTCTTTCTTCTAAGATAAACCTATAGGCTTGGTAGGACAATCTTAAACAAAGTGACCTTTTGATCCATAACCTTAACATACACTTGGCATTATAGTCTAGTACTTGCCCTAATATCTCTTACCATAATGCTCGCACTATGGCATTGATGGAAATCTAGTTGTAGATCTGAGAGTCCTTGACACCTGTGTCTACTATCTAAATTATGCTCTTAACCCCTAACCCAACTTTTTAGTCTAATCTTGCCTCTAACTCTGCTAAGGTCTAGTCTGATCACCCTTAAGTTTCTTGGTTGCTGCAGGTATAGAGCTACCCTGTCCCTAACCAAAGGTCTTCTTCTTCTGATAACTATCTCTCTTCTCTCTCAACTTCTAAACCATCTCTACAAAATGACATGTGACAACTAAAGGTAAAAAGTCCCTTATCTTCATATAGAGGATCTACTACATAACATCTAAATTCAGTCCCTTCTCGAACCTCTTACACCTGTCTTCCTTAATAGCCACCACTGCCTTAGCATATCTGCTAAGTCTTGCAAACTCTTTCTCATACCCGGATATAGATCTCTGTCTCTATCTCAAATCCATAAATTCTTGCCTTTTCAGGTCAAGATAATATTCTGTGATTTATTTCTTCTTGAATTCCTTAAGGAAGAAATCCCAAGTCAAATTTGCTATAGTTATATGATAAACTACGTACTCCTCCTAGGTACAACCCATTTGCTATATAATCCTCTGAGTCTGATCTATCTAATACTCTACTCTACTTGACCTATCCTCTAACTCTCCCTTGAAGAATTAGGCTCCATTCCTTAATAACCTCTCCAGATAAGTCTTTAGAAAAACCCTTGGTTCTTGTTATACTAGTGGTGGTGGTGCAGGATACATTGTAACAGTAGCAGCCGCAATCGCTTGCCTAACTAATTCCAACATCTCCTATAGCTAAATTGGCTAATCATGAGACTTTTGTGTGGCATAACTAGCATCACTCCTTATAATAGACTAGACTCTGGTGGCCTCTATTCCAACAGTAGTCAAAGCATGGCTCTCAACCTCTTCCTCGTCAATTGGTGTAGACTGACTTTAGATTTGTAAGTAAGAAAAACATGTTGTAAGCCTCAATAAGTATAATTACATGATGTATACTTTTAGATCCTAAGCACTCTTATATAAATTATATATATAATCAAGGAATGCCTAAATCAGAGCTCTGATACTGCCAAATGTGACACCCCTTACCTGATCTGATCGTTGGACCCGAATAAGGGATGTGCACACAATCAATATTGGATCTCATTTACATGCTTAATGAAACAAATCTCACTTTTAAAAACATGTACTACATGCAATAGTTGTCAAAAATAAGGAAATCAAAAATCTTTTTCTTAGGTTTACTATTTGGACCTTGTGCTAAAAATTTTGGCAGCATAACGGTTGTCCGTTCACAAATCCCAAATAGAAACCCATCAAATAAAAGCACTTTTATAACAAATCAACTCAAAACAACGTTCTCTGGGTCCATCTAACCCTTCAAACCAATCTTATCAGCTAATAGTATAATAATAATAACTACAGATTTGTAAAATCATTATACACATCAAACCCTTTCTCAAATACTAGTTAAAATTCTTTATACATACGTATTTAAACCATTTGTACAATGCAAGTTAGGCTCATTCCTTGTTATATAAGATTGCTTCAGTATACATATATCATGTAACCATACTAAAAACAACTTTTGTACTAAAAATTATCTTCTCACAAAAAGTCTTCTGATTTAAGGCTATGTATAATCCCGCTTGCCTTAACCTACGCATCATATAAACACATGACACGCTAAGCAATTACTTAGTGGTGTATTCGAATTAAATTATGTTTACATGCTTACATATGTTCACATACAAGCATATCAAATATATATATATTCACAGTTATAAAGCATAGGAGTGTATCTATTGTGTGAGTACATGAATCCAATGTGCATATATCCCTTATCAGAGGTGTTGTGAAAACAAGGTGCATCAATTGTGCAAAATCATAATAAACAATGTATTGCATTCATTTTCATAATCAGGTTGATGCAATAAGAATGTCACTGTATTTCCATATATAATCTCATATTTAAAATAATGTTTTATCATTATGTTCTATACCTAAAAGACAATAAATTAATACTAGATATTGGGATTGTGATCAGAATAATCACATACATAGTTGTGCAGTGGCCCACATTTTAGACCCTATGACAGTTAAACCCACCTAATTGCTCGAAAGCCAAATATAATTACTCTCAAGCCAAATAGTTGTGTAGTGGCCTTATAGACCCTACAATGGCTACACCCGTCTAATTACCCGAAAGCCAAATGTAATCGCCTGTAGGCCAAATAATTATGCAGTAGCCTTATAGACCCTATGACGAATGCACTCGCCTTATTGGTTAAAAGCCAAATGTAATCGCCCATAGGCCAAATAGTTGTGAAGTGGCTTTATAGACCCTATGACGACTGCATCCACTTAAATTAGGCATCGAGGTACCCTGGTAGCTGCTATCTATCCCTAGTTGATCGGTCAACCTATCTAATCTAGATTGTCTAATTGTATGAGACACTATTTTATATTGCCATGTTCTCATTTATTTAATAATAGACTGCCACATTTTGGCTATGATACTCAAATATCATCATGTTATTCAATTGCACATGGCTAACAATTAGGTTAACTCAAATTACGTGACACATCATCATTTACCAAAATCTATAGCAATGTAAAGCAATTATGCATCATTTACGACCAAACATATTATCAATTAATCAGTTTCACCAAACGCACCTCATAACATATTACACATACACACTTTTTATATTAAATTCTTTATGCAACGCACAAATTAATCCGAATACACTTACAACGGTCACTGAATACACCAAGAAACATCACTCACTACTTCTCTTTCTCTTTTCCCTTCTCTTTATCTAAACACATAATATTTAAAAATTCGTATAAAATAAACCATAAACCAAAACTAAAAATCGACTTTTATACGATTACTACCGATCCCCGAGGCACATTATAAAAAAATAAAAACTCAAAAAAACTCATAGGAAGCAACCTTGGTCACTATTCATATCAATCTTCAAATAATAAATGTTTATGGTTTTTCTAAGAATTCGTGCCAAATTGAGGTTCTAGGGTAGTGAAGGTTGGCTTTTCGATGTAAAATCGGAGAAAACAGGCTTTATTTAAGAGAAATTAAGAAAAAGAGAGAGAAAATGGCCATGAAAACCTTAAGCCATGTCCTTGGCTACTGAAGAAAAAGAAAATTACATTAAATGCCAAAATTTTGACTTTTATACCAAAAATAAAAATATTATTTTTCCCATTTTCCTTCCAAAATTCATAGAAAATAATCTGTAAGACCAAAAATTCTCAAATTTTACTAAAAAAATCACAAATTCCATATCCAACATGGCCCTAAAATTTCAGCCCAAAATTCCAAGGAAATTATTAAAAATAACTTTGAATATTACATAATTTTCGAAAAAAATACTTTCTGATCTCAAAAAATTCTGATTCCAATTTTATTGGACTAGTTAGAATTTTTTAGTATCAAGTTGTATCAATTTTAGGCCCTTTTGAGCAAAAACAAAATATTTTGTGGTTTAAATTTCACTACAGTACTATTCACGAGACACCGCAGAAAAAACTTTGACCATACTTTTAACTATCTTAATAAATTTGTTTTCAAACGAAATTTCACCCAAAATTATTTTATAATTAATATTTTCATCTAGTAGTGTTAGTTTACCCTGACCCTCGAGATCACTGTATACTCCTATGAAAGTACTATTCATAAATTAGGGGTTTTCTAGGCATTACACTTCCTCCTGTAATAAAGAGGTTGCACAAATAAATTTCTCTTCAAGTGTGCACTTGAGCTACTACATAATTCTAATAGTACTGTGCAAACAATACTTTGCTACACTAGCATCTGCCACACTCTACCCTTAAAGTTTTTAGCCCCCATCTTCTTGATCCTTTCGAGATCGGTCTTTTAGAGAGCCTGAGGTAGTGGAGGCGGTTGCTAAACTGGTAGAGGTGCTATTACTGTGGCTTGTCTCAATAAGTCCAGCTATCTAGACTTGAAGGTCATCAAGACTATACAAGCCCAAAAAATCTCATCATAAGACATGTAGGTCATAAAAATTAATATAAGACCCATAGGTCACAACATTAGGTACAGAAGTACCCTAGCAGCTACTAAACCCCTTAGTTGATTGGTCAATCTATCCAATCTAGGTTGTTTACTAGTATAGGCTAATCACTAATTTTATTTTCTTAGTTTTACCATTTTAAATAGCTTGAGTAAACTTTTAGTGTTGGTTAGGCCAACAAATGACCAACCAGGAAACTATAATTCTTTATGCTTCCACTAAGTTCCATCATGTGCACATAACACTAATAATCATGCTGTCACCATGTGCTCACATAATCTCATTATATTCAACATCATCATGTTCATTAAAACTTGAGAGCATGAATATTAATACTTCATGCCATATATGTATTTTCGGCCATATAGCCCATAAAGCATATCTCATCTCTATTATAGTATGCAAAACACATAACATTATACATCCTTAATATAACTATCATGTGTGGCACTCATTTGGCCATAACCTAAGCAACACTTCTAACACATACCAACATTTCTTTCACGCTCTACATCAAACATAATACCATGAAATCCTCATTTATAAGAATTAGTTGGTTAGGCATACATAATTCAACATATACACACACTCTTAAATCTTAGGCAAGTTAACCATATCCTATGCACACATAAACAAAATGCTTATTTGACAAGTTTCATGCACTAACACATAACATCATATTCAAACATAACCATACATATATATGTATTCCATAATACATTAATACTCATCATAAATCATGCCTCCGTACTCATACAACATTTTAGCCATAATGCCTACTCTCACCAACATATACATTTTACCATGTCCATCATCATAAAATATATATATATATAGTCATGTGTCATTATCACATGTATTAATAATTCAACATATAAGCATATTACATAGCACACAC
>CANXYI011015916.1:0-18099 GCA_948208565.1 Hura crepitans
ACTTCAGACTCCAAAAAAAAAACCTTGAACAACAAAAAACTTTTGAGAATATCTAGATAATACTAATGAAGTGTGTTGTATAAAGCATTATGTTTTTCACCCTCACTCATAAAAGTAACCTCTAGAGTGTAACTTTTTAATCATTTCATTCACAATTCTAACATGGTCAATTATGGTATTTTTTGGCTCTTTCTTATATTCAGTGAGATTATTTCTCAACTGTATTATTTTATAAACTTTAACTATGTTAGAAGTAACTTTTCTTTTCTCAACTCATAATTGAAAATAGGAATACATCTATTCCCTCTCAGCTGTCTATAAGCTTTGAGTTTGAGCAACTTCCTCAAATGAGACATAATTCCTTAAATAGAAATAAATTCAAAATAAGTTAAAAAAAATATAATCTCAAAGCCCATACATAAAACTAATTAAAAAAAATATTAGCCATGACCATAAATTCACAAATAAAATGACCAATAATAAAATGGATGTGACCTAAAAAAACTTTATAAATCATACAATTTTCAATTATTCTCTTTAAGGAAAATTAATTAAAATTGTATTTAACTTACTTAAATAAGTGAAAAATTAAAAATAATAAGTAAAAAATTTTATTGTTTCCCACTAGATCTCAACCCCATAAAATAAATATTTTAGAAAATATTTATTTTTTTAGATTTATTTCTTTACCAAAAGTATTTTTACTGAATTTATATTGATTATATAATAAAAAATCATAATTATTCTGTTTACTAAAAAATTTATTTTAATAATCCAAAAAATAAGAAAAATATTTGGAGTCCAATGGTGGTGATGGTGCAGGAAATTGCCATCGGACGGCTAGCCATGTGCCCCATAGACTAATGGTGTATGTGAGGAAGCTTTTTAGCCGCCGATTGCATAAGCCATTAGTGGTCACTCAAATCCCACGCACAAGGGTGGCCTGTGTAGTACATGCGTTGCTCCATATACCTTTTGTCGTAAAAAATTTTTTCTATCCCTTATTTTCAAGTATTGTGAATTTAATTATGCAATCAAAATTAAATTTGAAGGGCTAATGATAAAAGTTTGAGAAACGGAGAGTGAAGTTAACTTCATCTTCAATCTCTCTGATCCTGATTTTCCTAAAATTTCTAGATTTCAAATATTTAACATCCCAACTTTGGCACATCATAATTAATTGTACAAATGTCCAAATAGAGTGTTCTATATGTCATTGGAGAATGCATTTCATAATTTAGAATGTTATAAGTTTCAATCTCTAATACCTAGTATATAAGACAGAAATAAATGCCAAAGTTGCTACCCCAAACATATTTGAAAAATTCTTGAAATGAGCTTTTTAATGGGTTAACTTTCACTATAGAACCCCAAATTTGGTGTTCTTTATTTCTTTTAAAGCTTACATTCTCTAGTTTATGAATATATGAAAAAAGGCATAAAATGCATAAAAACGTAAATGAAAATTCTATCTAAGGTATTGCCATAAATATGTAAAACACAAGAAAACATACATTTTCATGGCAATATCACAAAATAATCAAAACATACACTTAAGAAATCATTAACAAAGCTCTGATACTAATGTTGAAATGCGGAATAAACATGGAAAAAATGTAGGATCACATAATTCTTGATAATTTCACACCGTGTATGCCAAGTCTGGGAACAAATTACTAGAAAGTGTTCTTATTTCTACCACCCAATTATAATTATTATTCTAAAAAAATCATAGAATTTATAGAGAGAAAATGAATTAGTTATTTTCTATAGAGTGATCATCCTTTTATATACACCATGTCTAAAGGTTGTAACTCTTGAAAGAGTTACATGTCCAAGAGTTGCAACTCTTGGAAGAGTTGCATTTTGATTCGAGTTTGGATAAACTCGCCATGAGCGACTTGACCCATATTCTAACAAAACCAAAATATTTTGATTCAGGATATGGTAAAAGTGTGTTTGAAATTGATTTTTTTTTCTACTATATTACTTTCTAATATAAACATAATTGTATTGATGCAAAGAAAAAAGGTAAAATCTCAAGTTTCAACTATGCTTATAAAATAATTAAGAAATTAATTGTAATTCAAATTGTTAAAAATCTGATTAATTTTTTAATGAATCAAGTTCGATTTTTATCCTTTCTCCCAATGATATAATTAAAAAAAGATTATATTTATAAAATAATATCTTATTAATCCCTTCTTCTCATTTTTCAAATCCTACAGTTCTAGACTTTTTTTTTTTTTTTCCTTTGGTACCTTTATAATTTAACATGGAAGTAAAAGATGAATTGAAATCTACAAAATAATCCCAATATTTGACACTTTTTCAAAAATTCATTTTTTTTTTCTTCTTACAGTTTGAACATTAATCTGGACTATTTCGTCCAATTCAGACCATAGATTGTATTCATTTTTTAGATTAAAATTATCTTGAAAATCATACTGACAGTCCTTTTTTAGAAGCTATATCACTAATAGTATAATATAGGTATCGTGGATTCCATGGATAATTCTGTCCAAAAATAGATGAAAATAGGGATTTGGAATTGTAAAGAAAAAGTAAAGTTTTATTTGAGACCACACTGAAATTTTGATTCCTTTTTAGACTTCCCCTACCATGAATGCCCTTTTTTATATTTGCCAAAAAAATAAACAAACTTTATTAGTATCAAACTAATGCCTTAGGCAATCACATTTTCGGATCTTGATTGCAAAACATTTTTGTCTTGACTAAGCAAAATATTTATGGAGTAACCCAAACTAAAAATTCATCTTGTACAGGGCTTTAACTTCGTTTTCTAAAAATATATATATAGATACATAATTACATATATAGGATATATTTCTACAGTATTACATAGGATATAGAACTGTTGCTAGGGCAGATTCCAATTAAGGTTTTTGTCCAAGGAATAGAGCAAAATTGGTGACTTTAATACTGTAGTGAAGAGCCTAACTCAATCCAAAATTATTATAAAAAGTAGTTCATTCATATAAGCATACACGTGTTATTTGATAGTTCTGCAAAAATTTCTCTATAAATGAATAATCCAAAAGAATGTTTTAGTTATAATTTTCACAAACCCTTTTATTGATTTTTTTTGGGAGATAATTTTATAATAAAATGATAGAATTGTTTATGAAAAAAACTCTGGTCACTTTGCTCTATATTCCAATGCTTTTAAATGTTATATTTATAATGAAAATAAACGTTAAAAGTGTTTTCTCTTAATTAAATAATTCGAGAAAAGAAAAAATAAGTATGAAAAGGTCTATTACTAGAAGGTGATAACTTAGTTTTAAACGTAAAACCTGCAATTCATTTTTTGATATTTTGCAATTCATTTTTTGATATTTTTTTATAGTTTATTTCGTATTCGAAACCTACCTTTAATTTATTTTTTTTGATATTTGAACTGAAGATTTAATTGTAAATCTTATGAGTTTATAAAAACTATATAGTTCTGAAGGTTATATAATAGCATAATGGATTTTCGGTCTTTAGTTAATTCAGATTGATTCATCAGAGTACAAATCCTCATTTCCTATAGCAGGAGCTTGGGAAAAAAAAAATCCTTATCGCCGGAATTGTCTAGTAACTTTAGTTGATTCCATCATGAAATTTATGTCATTTGCAATTATTATTATTATTATTATTGAGCGTGACTCGGATTTGACTTGGATTATATAAATGTGCTGCACCCTTCCCATCTATAAACTTCACTTCCCATTATTGGTTTTTTTTCAACCGTTATGGCCTGCTTCTATACTTTTAGTCTTTGGAAGCTCTATGCTTCGTCTCACCAAGCTACAAATTCCCATTCACCTCAAATTCAAACTCAAACTCAGATTCCTAAGCTAATGAAATCACAGTCCTCCTCCTCCTCATGGGTACATGCAAAATCCTCCAAATCCACCATCGACTCCATTGTTACTGATTATCTTTCTGATCTTTCTCCGGATGAGACTCCTTTATCATCTCCTTCCTTTCATTTTCTTGAACCACCATCACCATTTTCATCTCTATTTTCTTCATCATCATCATCCAGTGAAAAGGATCTCACCGGAGACGAGAAAGAAAAGAATTCACCTTTAGAAAATGGGTGGGTGGATATTGGGAAACCTAAAAGAAAAGAAGGATTTTTCCCTCCTCCAATTTCTTGTTTGAAACTATTCAAGGCAGGAAGGCCTTGCACTTATCTTTCCTTTGATGAAGATGACAATAGCTTTGTTGTCAAGGAGATCAAAATCCCTAACCGTGATATGTTTCGAGCTCAGAGAGAAAACGGGCGCCTGAAGTTGTACTTTGATACCTCAGAGGATGAATTACTCGAAGTGGAGGAAGAGGAAGATAAAGAAAATTAGCTTCGGTTTCCCATCTTTGTTCATAGCTTTAAGTTAATGAATTGTAGGTTGTTTCTTGAACAAGAACTTTGTTGTTTGTTTGCTTTTGTATGTGGGTGTACGTGTCTTGAGTGACTTTGCTTCTGTTTCTTTAAAATTGGTATAGAAGTTGCCAAGGTAGAATGGTTATCTTCAATTCATATCCTTTCCTTTTAGCTTCAAAACTCTCTTTTACTAATTAGGGTAATGGGGACACTTTGTTTAGTTCATATATGAATTGATTATATGAGTATCTTTCTTCATTTCATGTCTCATTATAATTGAAGAAGTATGGAGGAGGAAGAAAATTGATAAGAACTAATCATTTCATCACATAGTTATCCTTATAATTATAATTAAATAGATAATGATAATGCAAAGGAAGAATTCTTGTCTCAACTTGACATTTAGTTAAAGATAGCATTATGTGATTGATATGAGGAGGAGCATGGATTGATAGATTGCTTAGACAGCTTTATGAATTAATTTTGCGTTTAGTCTAATAGCACACATGCAACTTATAATTAAATTGCTTTATGAATTTATTGATAGATAATTCATTATAAAAAAATCTAGCCAATTCATTTTATCGAGTATTGAGGCTTTTTAGCCCTTTTTCTTTATATATAAAAAAATGTTATATACCGTTAATTAATTATTTAACCATCAATATTTATTTTAGATTTTTGTTCGTTATAATCGAATAAAATATTATTCTATCAAATGATAATTAAGATTTTGGAGCTTGTGAGAGATAATTAAGGAACTCATTGAGAAATAACAAAGTAATACTTTTATTGGTTAATTGTAATAATAATAATAATAATATGAAATCACGTGACAATTATACGAGTGCTAATCCATTTTTCAAACAAATTATTTACATATTCACTATTCATATTTAACCTAAAATGTCCTATAAGTTTTTAAGTGATATAATACATGATACCTTCTCCTTACGGTTATGAATATAAGAATCAATTTTAGCCAATAAGATTATTACCTCTCAAACAATATTAAGTTGATCAGAAATAAATAAATAAAAAAAAATCCAATAAACGCACTTGGAATTTATGATATGCCAAAATTGCAGCTTCAATAAATATAAATACTTGACAGAGTTAAAACATGTGATAATAACCTTTCCACGTCACTCGCAGTGGGTTTGTTGACTGTGGCAGTGAATAATCCAAGTTTTTTTCCCTCACATGTAATACCACGCAGTAGTTACTAGTTAGACTAAAAGACTTTCTTTCGTGCCTTTAGCAACTTAGACCAATAATAGTGTCCATTTGTGATACAAGATTTTTTATTTTTTTTTCCAATTTTCAAATCTATTGCAGTTCTAATGAGCTTTTGATTATGATTTTGTGCATAGAAATGTTACAAGCAAATTATCCATATTCGAAATGCGCATTTTTTCAATTCAATTCTTCAGCTGAGGTGATGAACTGATAATACATAAAGTTTAGCCAATCCCATCCTAATCCGTCATTTTATGACTACCACAAACTTTCATATCATTA
Source organism: Hura crepitans (assembly GCA_948208565.1). NCBI lineage: Eukaryota > Viridiplantae > Streptophyta > Magnoliopsida > Malpighiales > Euphorbiaceae > Hura > Hura crepitans. The sequence continues at coordinate 5,915 of CANXYI011015916.1, forward strand.
TTCTACTAGGATCCTTTTTAATCTTTTATCTCAGCCCCTAACCTCCCATTAGTCATGGCCACAATTCATAGATAGCTAATTCTGTTTCGAAAAGCGCCGGTTTATATTTAATAAAATTTTATAATTAAATCATATTACCACGGTTTATTTTATATTTTATAAATCATCTATTTCGATTTATGAAATGATTTAAAATTAATTTATGTTAGAATGTAACTTTATGATGATGACTTTTAGAATGATTTAGTTGTTTTGTAAATTAAAAACTTGAAAAAACAAGTTTCATTCTTTTTATATACTTGAATTAACAAATAAATAAAAGTTTTGGAAGGTAAAATTTTCATTTAATTTTTTATTTAAATATTTTATTAGAGTTTATAGATGATCGCTCCAACAAAAATTTTGTCCAAGACTAATATGAAATAGCACAAAAATATCACCGATCTCTTAGTGAATGCACTTGATGCTTAAGTGTGTAATATATCTTAAAAAGATTATGCCAAAGCAAGACAAAGAAGAATGAAAGATTAAAGATTACATCCTTATATAGGACGAACAATTCTAGTCCCATAAGGACTAAGATTTCCTTATAGGATAAGAACAAAGACTTGTAGATCCCTTTGTTCAATTAGTTTTCTGCCTTTTATCCATGTAGGCATTATCCCTTTCTATTTTAGGGATGTTAGAATTATCCAATCGTCATCAAATATCCCCTTTTATTTATGCCGAAAAATTATTTTTCTTTAGCGGTAATTACCAGTATTTTTTGAACAAGGTTTATTTGACATATTTATATGATCTCATGGTGAGTAGGATGTAATGATCATTATTCATATTTCATTCATTCACATAAGCTAAACACACTTGCAGAAGACTTTGGACGCTTTGCTTGACCTTCCAATTGTAGAAGCTAAACTTAGTAAACACTTATTTTGTAAATCAAGGGACAAGTGTCACCTTTTGAAGTGATGTTAGAGAGTTCATTTCGCCTTTCATATAAATGTGACAATAGGTAGGAAAACCAAATTGTATAATCACCTCTGGCTATTTAAACCCACTTAAAGGTTATTAGGAGATATATTTTGCATATGCAAACTCTCTCATTTCATGCTTTTTATCATTTCTGTTGCTATGGCAATTTTGGCTTTAAAGCAGTTTCTTAGTAATTCCTAGGCATTCCCTATCAATTTTCCTTTGTTTCTTTACATTTCTCATTCTTTTCATCCATTAGAAAGTGACCTTTAATGAATTTCTTTATTCATGATTTTGTTTTTGGTTTGTTTTCTTTTTCCTTTATCTTGGGTTTTTAGGGCTTATTTCTTTATTTTGAGGGGTGAAAAATGATTTTGTTAATTTTTCTTCAATATAAGAGTAGAAAATGTTAGAAACTAATGAATCTCAAATGACTTCTCAACCTTTTGCTAAGATTATTGAGATTTCATGAGCTCAAAAGGTAAATCTAAGCCATAAGGTGAACTTTAAGCCTAAATAATGGTTAGAGGAGAAGATAGAGGAATTTAAATACCATATCAATAAGATACCTAAGGCTAATTTGATGCTTTATGTAGTTAGGCTTTTTACTTAAATTGGCCAAATAGTAGGCTTCACACCCCCTGAGTATGTTTTTAAGAAGCCTAAGGTAGAAGAATGGGCAATTAAGCCACTAATCAAACCTAAATGGTGGTCTATTTAGAAGATCTATGAATAGTGCTTAAGATCCCCTTAACCCAATTTCAACAAGAAGTGTATAGAGAGCTCAACATCAGTCTAAGGCAACTAGCATTGAATAATTGCTGATAGTTAATAGAATATACGATTTTATGTGTAAAATAGAATAGAAATTAGTAGTGTGGTTACTTGTCACTTTTATAAACTTATACATGGACCAAACACTAAGGACCACCCTTTCTTCTTTGCCATAGATGTCAAGTTTTTGGTGAATAAGTATTTTAACCTTATAATATAAGCCATTTGTTTATCTTCCTTTAAACAATATTGGTTATCAAAATGGGCTTTTAAGGTTGAATAAGCCATTTATACAAGTAGTTGCAACCACAAGTCCTAATGTTCATTTAACATTAATCCCATTAGGGAGACTAAGTCCATAACTTTGGCTAATAAGTTACCTGATGCCTTCCTCTTTAAGCAAGTAATTTTATTTAAGGAGTTGTTATACCAACATAAGGCACTTCTTTGCAATAGAGCTTCTTGCTCTTGATTCGAGTATAACATGCATGCTTTTTATCATTTCATTTCCTACCATCTGTGGTTGTTTACATAGCTTTATGTTCATTAATTCTACCTTTTGCATATATGGGTCCCCATATTTAGTATAAGTCATTTTGATAAATGGATGTATGAGCAATTCATCCATTAATAAGGTGAATCTTTTATTTGTAAGATCAATAAGTTCCTTTTTTATCGCCTTATCATCCTTTTCCAACTATAATAAATAAGTGGCCTACTTTGAAAGGCAAGAATAAAGATAGCCTATCAAAGTTGAGAGGAGGAAGAAGATCTGTATTCAGTAAGAGAAGGCATGACATGAATCCAAAGTCAACTTTGCCCTAAAGTTGCCCCAACTTGCACAAAACATTAGAAGTAGAAGTTTTAAAAATGCCTTTCATCTATGAAAGGTTATGCTCATAGTGTAGCCTTAAGCACAGTAATGGCTAAGGATAAAGAGGAGCTTGCCAAAGTCAATTTACACTAATTCAGTGACAGGGTTTTTTTTAGTGCTTATAAGTATGCTTCATGCATCTTTTATATTCATTTTCTTTAGAACACTATATTTACTTTTTTAGGGACTCTTCAGCATGATGACTATCTATGATCATACTTGTTCAATAGGAAAGGAGGTAGAAAAGGCCAATTCTAAGGTTAACAAATTGAAGAAAGGTTTTTAATAGGCTTAATTAGTACTTTTGTACTCTAAGGAGACATTGGGAAAAATATGAATATCTAAGTGTCAAGTGGTTTGAAGTTGAAAAGGCTAAGTGAAATGTCGAAAAGAAGTCAATTGCTGAGGCTGAACAGGCTACTAAGCTAGAGGAGCACATTGCTAGTCTTAAGGGTCATTACCTCGACTAAGAAACTACTCATTTAATAAGCTATCAAATGAGTCTTGTTTTTATATTATGTGCAATAACTAATTAAAGACTTTAACATTATTCTAATTTCTAAGTACCTACTTTAATTAAGAATCAATAAAGTGTACACTAGCGAATAATGTTCCAACTTGTTCTTCTTCAATGATTATCAAGAGCTAAGGAGTGGAAGAGGTCCTAGTTTTAGAGGATCTAATAGGAGAGGCTTGAATAGATAGAGTAGAGTAGCATTTTTCACTATTCCTTTTTTCTTTACTATTGTTTTTTTTTGCATGGCTTATTTTCAAGCCTAAATATGTACAATGGCTTTATGAATAAATAAATATTAATTTTTTAATTTTTTTATAGCATGAACTAACTCTATGTAGAAAAAAAAGGTATAGATGGATAATTTAATAAAAAACTTAGTAAAATTACTATTGGAATTAATGAGTATGGAAAATATTCAATTCGAACAAGAATACTTAAAAAAATACAAAATTGAAATAAAAGGAAAAGGAAAAACATAAATATTGGCAATATTTTGTTCAAATTTTTTTGCATCCCAAGTTTGGGGAATATTTCATTATTATGCAAGTGCTTAAACCCAACTATTATGCTATTTGATAGGGCTTTCCCAATTCGGTTGTAGCTTCCTTACTCTTGTAGCTGTTCAAGCTTTTAGTGCTTTCCTTAAGACCAAATCTCCAATAGCAAAGCTCTCGACTTTAGTTTTTGATTAAAGTGTCTAGCCATCTATTGGCAATATGTTACCATGCAAAAACTAGCTTTTTGTCTTTTACTCTTTAATTAATTAAGATTTACCATAAAACCTTGTTATTCTTCTCTAAATCATCGAGCAATAGAGTAGGGATCCAATGTTAATTGGAAAAATAGCCTCAGTTCCATATGTAAGAGAGAAAAGTGTTTTGCCTGTTTAAGGACTCTTTTGATAAGCTCACAGTGTTAGTTTCCAAGGAATCATGCACAGTGAAAATTAAACATCCATGAAACCCAACAAAGGTTGGAACGTCAAAAAATTGAAAATAAAATTTTGTAAAAATCATGGATAAAAAATTTACCTAAATTCTCATTGTGATTCCTAATTGCAGCTTTTCACCTCATTGGATTATTGCAAACCATAATAATCTAAAATGGAACACCTCCAAAGTATCCACACCAGTAGCACAATTAATAAAAACTTTCCAAGTGGTGGATAGAATAATTTTGCTTCTATTTGCTAGTAAGAAACAAAATTGGGAGGAAGAAATTAAGGAAGTGTAGTCGAAATTCTTGAGGAGAATTTTTCTTGTGATTTGCATCACATTTTATACTTTTTATACTATTTTAATCCTTATCTAGGTCAAATTATTCAACCTTTTAAACCTCTAAAAAGCTGAATAAAATTGGGGTACTAATTAATTAATTAAAAGGCCTAATTTAGGCCTAGTTACTTAAAACACTTAATTAAAACATAATTAATATTTTAATCTTTCATTTTGGGCTCCAAGCCTAATAAGTTTTCTCCCTTTATTTCTTCTAATTTAATGACATTTAAATCATTAAATACTCTATATTTTTATTTCATTAATTTGGTTTTATAGGCATTTGACCTCATGAGCTTTTGAAGTACGTTAGTAGTATAATAATGAATTAGAGTCCTACTTGATCTGGGACTCTGTGATTTAATCCTACTAAATTGTTATTACTCTCCCATTAATTAATTCACTATTATACTCGGTTTGACTTAACCCTTCTATATCTAGCTACCATACAATAAACTTATTTCAACATATTTTTTTTTTATCTCATTCAAGTTTAAGTATGGACTTGTGTTAACTTAGTACTTAATTGAGTATGTCTAATTAAGCCATGAATATGTTATTCTAATGACATTTATCTTTATTCACGAAATGGATTCACACTTGCATTTCACTTTAGCTAGAAATTCCTGAATAAAGGTAGTCAACTAGAATAGTGAGATAAACTCCCTTTAAATGATCTAGGGTGGTGAATACTCTATTGATTACTAAACTATCTTCAAGGCCTCATGCAATACCCAGCCTCTTAGCTATGTATACATTATGGTGAAGTAAAAACACCAAAATCAAAGTATAGCGTATGATACTTAAGATAGTTGTGAGCTTAAGTTTAAGGATACTTACACAATTGATATGGTGAGATCCTTTCATTGACATAGATTATTTATGTATATAAACAACTCATGTTGGGTCCCTAATGTACTTGTTTTCAAAAAAAGCATCGAAATTTTAACCCTAAGCATCATCTATGCTCACGACTTATGAGATTAGCTACTTGACCCTAACTAAGAGTATGACATATGCTAGTCTATCTGCATTAATAATATCCCATCTTATTAATGCTATGACTAGGGGTAATTAGGTATTATCACATCTATATACAATAAGCTTTTAACATCTTGAACTTCTTTATGAATGCCTCTGTACTATGATTGTATAGCAAGGACTTTATTATGTATTTTAAGATTAAAATCAAGCAAATAAATGAACATGAGCACTATGTAATAAAGAATGACATATCATTAATAAATGATGTTCACATGTTACGTGTAAAGTCCCTAATACATGAGCTCTAGGACATATAACCAATAATTTCCCACTTGCACTAGAGCTAATCACTTATGTACCTAATACCTAAAGTATTTACAAGATGATCAAACTTGTTTTGTGATAGTTCCTTAGTGAGATGATCAACTAAAATTTGATTTATGGGGACTCTTTCAATCTTCGCGTCTAATCTTCCAACTACTCCCTGATTAGGTGGTAGCGCCTAAAGACATGTTTGGATCATGGATGAGATCGTGGTTCCTTTGCTTATGGTATGGCTTTATTATTATCACAATATAGGGGTATAGAATCAATAATAGAAGGTACCATTGCAAGTTCAGTAATGAACTTCGTGATCCAAATTGCTTCTTAGCTGCCTCAAAATTAGTTATGTAATTGATTCAGTTGTTGAGTTTGCAACTGTCACTTGCTCGAAACTCTTCCAACTAACCACACCTTCTCCAAATATAGACACTTAACCTAATTGAGATTTTTAGTTATATTTAACCTAATCCTTTTCTCCATTTACCAAGAACATATCTTTAATTCTTCTCAAGTGCTTAAAAATGTTCTTGACAACTATCTAATGTTTTTCTCCATAATTGGATTAGAATATGCTCATTATAGATAAAGTAAATGCTATATTAGTTATAGTGCATAACATAACATGCATGATAGATCCAATATCTAATTCATATGGGATCTTACTAATGAGTTCTCTCTCTTCTTGTGTCTTCAGACATAAGGACTTAGGAAGGAATTTCCCATGCACTATAGAAATAAATCATTTCTTAGAAAGATCCATGCTAAACCTTTTTAGCATCTTATCTATATATGTAGATTATGAAAGGCCTAGCAACTTGTTAGGTCTATCATTGTAGATCTTTATTATAAATATATAGGTTACCTTCCTAAGGTCTTTCATGAAGAATTTCATTAATAACCAAATCTTCAAAGCTTAAAGAACTAAGACATCATTTTTTATTAGCAATAATTCATCAACATATAGAATAAGGAAAATGATTGCACTCCTATTGATCCTTTTGTTCACATAAGGTTTAATGTTTTGTGAGAAACCATAGTCCTTAATTGTCTTATCAAGATGGATGTTCTAACTCATAAATGATTGCTTCAATCAATAAATGGATTTCAAAAGCTTGCATACTTCTTGCTATAACTAGATGTGAACCCCTTAAGCTGTGCCATATACACCTCATTTGATAAATTTCCATTAAGGAAAGACATTTTGACATCCATTTGCCAAATCTCATAATTATAATGAGAGGTAATAGCAAGCAAAATAATGATGGATTAAAGCATAGCTATCGAAGATAAAAGTTTCATCAAAATTAATTCCTTTTCTTTGATGATAACCCTTTAATACTAGCCATGCTTATAGGTAATGTGATACCCTTCCGCCTAATATTTTGAGACACTAGATGAAAGGAATGCCATATTATGTGCCCAAGGCACTGGTCACACCATATAGACAAACATGCATGTAACGACCTGAAAAATTCCAACTCTTATGAATAGTACTTCCTCGAATAAATAGTGCTTCTCGAAACTCGAGTGCATTAAGTGTACCAATGGAAAGTATTAATTACAAAAGAATTTTGGCAAAGTTTGAAGCTAATCCGAAGTCGTTCAAATGGTTAAAAAAGCTAATTAAGATTTTACGACAATGTCTTATGAATAGTGCCGCAGGCCTAGTTGAACTGTAAAATAAATAAAAAGTTATTCAAAATAATCCAAAAATATTACAACTTAATACTCAAATATTCCGAATAGTCTAATGGCTTTAGAATCGGAATTTTTTGAGTTCAAAAACTATTTTTACCCAATTTTTGGCACATAAAATAAATTAATTTTTCAGGTTACTGTCAAAATTTGGGCTCGAGATTTTGAGAGGATTTAGGGCTTGGATTTATGGAATTTTAGTGATAGAAACGGGGAAAAACGAATATTCCTATCGGTTATAATAATTTTTCAAAGCAAAGAAAAATTATTTTTCAAAAAAGTATAAAAGGAGAAATCTTACTCTCCTTCCCCTCATACCACACAATCACCATACACCTCTCTATCCACCTCCATTTTTTGCCCCTCCTCTCTCTCTCTTTCTCTTTGTGGTTTCTCCTTCCATGGAGCGAGATTATACCTGAAATGATGAGCATTTTGAGAAGAATCCGTGGATACCAAAATCGTTCGGAATGATGGAGTATTTCGAGAGGAAAATTGAGAAGAAAACCGAGGTGAATAATAACCTTCTATCTCTCAGGTTTTCTTTTTTTGCAAATTTTATTTTTCATGAGTTCCTTGGGTTTGTAGATCACATATCTAGGCTCGAAATATTTTTTTGACTTTTAGATTATTTTAGATTATTTTTTAATTTTTGTGCCATTTTGAATTCGTAGGCGAAACCACAACCCAAGCCTCCCAAGGCAAAGAGAAGGCCTAGGCCAACTTTAGGGGTCTTGTACGACCTTTTTGGGTATGTGTAATCACTTTAATTTAGCCAAATTTTGTATTTATTATATTAATTGCATTATGCCATATTAGCAATAAATGTGATTTAATGCGTAAAAAAATAAAATAAATGTTATGATTAGGAAATTTTGATGAGTTGTGTTATATACATGTGTTATGTGAATTGTTTAAGATGTTTTAGCACTTATATGCTCAATTATGTTGAATTGTCACTTATAATGCATTATGTGGTTTGGTATTGCGTATGCCATGAAAAATATGCCGTCGTGCCCAAAAGTGTGGTTTTCCATTTTGTGTGATTACGATGTGTGTATTATGTGGTGAATACATATAAAGTGTGATAAAATGCCATGGAATGATTTTAAAGCTTAAATGTGTGGCATTATGCCTACTTGAACCGTTTAACGTGCTAATGTGTGTGCAAATGTTCTTGTCAATTAAAAGGTGTCATGAGTGTATGAATGTGATGTGCTAATAAGCTAAAAATGGATTTTTGACACATAATGGATATGCATGTGTTATAAATACATGAAGAGTCAATGGGTGACCATTTGACTGCGTATACCTAAAAAAGCCATGAAATGATGGTTTGAATCGATATTTGTGTCTTTATGTGATCTATTGAGATGTTGAGTGTTTCGATGCCATTACACCTCGAAAATGGATCCTACAGGTGTAATGGACATCAATAAACCTAAGTTGGCCAAGTGTGTATTGTAGGCCATGCAATGGTGCAATGAGGCCAATAGTGATTTTAATGGAATATAATAATATAAAAAATGAAATTGGTTAATTTGACACATAATGACATGTTTAATGATGCCTATATAGTTAGACAACCTAGTTTAGTTAGGTTGATCGATTAATTAGAATTGTAGTGGCTGCTAGCATACCTTCGGGTATGAGACTTGCGGCTCATTGATTTACGTGCCAACGGGCATGAGAGCCTTCGAGCCTAAGTTTGATTACACATTCGAGAATGTAAGTGCCTTAGGGCCTAAGATTACATGCCAATGTGCATAAGAGCCTTCGGGCCTAAGATTTACGTACCTAAAGGGTATGAGAGCCTTCAGGCCTAAGTGATACGCATTTGCAGATGTGAGAGCCTTCGGGCCTAAGTGATATGCATTTGCAGATGTGAGAGCCTTTGGGCCTAAGTTATATGCATCTATAGATGTGAGAGCCTTCGGTCCTAAGTATACGTACCTATAAGTATGAGTGCCTCAGGCCTAAGTAATTCTGTTATCCAGTCTTGGTTAGTTATCTTATTAATATGGGCATAAATTAAATAATTAAAATGGCTTAAATGCATAAATTGGTTTTATATGTTAATTGGCACTAATATGTGAGATATGGACATAATGTGGTCAAATGACACAAAAAATCGGTCTTGAGATGCTTAAATGTGTTTATTATCATTATTATGGTGATAAATGGTAATTATATGTTAATATAACTCAAAACATGAATATGGACTGTTATGATGTGTTATTATGAGTCTATGTGTGTATAAGGGTATTATGACCCGAAAAATGTATATGTCATATTCCTTGCAATGTATAATTTTAGCATGTTAGTTTACATGATATTATGATGATGTTATGACATAAGTTATGCCTTATAGCCTATAAATAATTATTAGATGCGATTTGAGATTTTTGGCATATTGGATATCTAAAGGCTTAGTTATGCTTGAAATGTGCATGTTTGTGTATAAGTGACTGAGAACATATAGTTTTGATTTTAAAAATGGAAATAACTTGTGTGCATATATAGCATGCTATAATTAATCTTTTTACAAGTTGAAGTGATTACACCACTAAGCAAAAGCTTAGCGCATTGCTTGTTTGTGATGCGTAGGTAACAAGGCAGTAGATTTGAGCCAAAGCTTCTGCATATCAGGAGACATAAAGATAACCCCTGTATGGGTATTTTTGTACTTTTTTAATATTAGTAGTGATGTAAATGTAATGGTTATATAGTTAGTGTGCTATTGTGATCTCTAAGGGATTGGGTCTAATCTGCATTTTGCAGTGGGTTTTTGTATCAAATATTTTAACTATGAATTTTACTTTCTGTTTCTCACATTTTGTGTGTTGATTAATGATATTGCATGTGAGATTGTTGATTATGGAGAGCCTGAGGCTCGTTGCTTTATTATTGTGATTTAGAGGGTCAGGAGGACCCATTTGTGTTGGAGATGAATGTATTGAGTATATAGAAGTGTTTTTGAGTAAGTAAAAATTTGGGAATGTGTTCCGGTACAGTTGTTATGCTATCAAATTTTCGACACGATGACCCCAATGTTTACCTCGATTTGCATGCCAAAAGGTTTTTAGAGTTTTATTTCATTTCCAAGTCAAGAAATGTTTTCTTATATAAAAGTTTTAAATTTTAGTTAATTTTGGATAATGAATTTAGATATCATTTTGCATGCATGTGTCCCCCATTCGAGTCTGGTGTACGGATCGGGTAGAGGGCGCCACACATAGTGGTATTAGAGCATCCGGTTGGGGTTTCCTTTGGACCCATGGGTTACACAAGAGAACTTTAGGACTCATAATACATTTACATCAAATACTATTACATATTTGGCTTATAATCTATTTCTCTTGCCTTTAGGTACGGGATATGAGTAATAGCGCTACTCCTACTAAGAAAGAAGGGGTAGAAAGTCATACTCCTTCACCTTTTAGACAAGGGGAGGCATAACCTAAGTATGTGACCCCCAGTGATCTTAGACATGCTATTCTTGAATAGCAAGGTTCATCTGCTTGATTATAGACAATGTTGGATTTTGTCAGGCAAGCGACAGTAGCTGGTGCAGTTGTTGTGGATGTTGCAACTATAGTTGCTAATGCACAAGCTATTCCACCACTAATGCCATAAGAACAATTGACTTTTTAGAGGACTTATATAGAGAGGCTAATCAAGAATGGGGTTGAGTTCTTCAAGGGGGAAGAGTCAGATGAGTCCAGTAGAGCTGAATACTGGTTGGACCAGATAGTTCATATTATGCAGTAGTTGAGATGCCCATAAGATGAGTATGTTGTATGTGCCACCTCAATGTTGTTAGAAGAAGATTGAAATGTTAGGAAACGATCAATAAACACAAGATAGCTGCAAACATCACGAATTTCTTTTTGAAGGAATTCAAGGAAAAGTATGTCACTGAGTATTACCTGGACCAAAAATACTAAGAATTCATGGATCTCAGGTAGAGACATAGAACAATCTCTGAGTTTGAGAAGGATTTTGCTTGCTTGAGTCTGTATGTGAAGGCAGTGGCAGCTACAGAAGAGGACCGTTGTAAGAAGTTCGAGAAGGGGTTGAACTTAGATGTCATGCAACAAGTTGCTCCTATAAGTATCCGAGACTTTTTAGCTTTGTTAGCAGCCTGTCACACTACAGAGATGGTAAATCAGCTGAAGTAAAAGTGAGATAGTTTTAAGAAGAGATCATATGGGCATGGTCAAGGTAGTTTTGGGTATGTATCTAATAAAGAGCATAAGAGTAGTCAGTCTAGACATTATCAAGGCAAGTAGTCAGACTGATCATAGAGGTCAGGACATGGTTCTAGATCACAGACCTGAGCATAGACACAGACTTTAGGTGCTCCTAGATCCACTGCAGGTAGTGCTATGACACTTGCCATAGGAGACATCTTGGGGTATGTTGGAGGCTCATATCAGTATCTTGCTGGGTTATGGCTTTAGAGATCATTTTTAGAAGGATTGCCTAGTGAAGCATTATGTTCCTTCACAGAAGCAAGACATAAGAGATTCAAGAAGGAGAGCTAGGGCCAGTCAAAAAGAAAAGACAGAAAGTAGAGCTTTAGCAAGGTAGTATGCCATAAGAGCTAGAGAAGAGGCAGAGGCTACTGATGTTATTATGGTACATTCCATACCTTTGATTTACCTACTTTAGCACTGATAGACCTCGGGTCCACACATTCTTATATCTGCACTGCACGAGTTTTAGATCAGGGGATAACATTAGATGACCTTAGCTTTGACATGATGGT
>CANXYI011016077.1:0-10487 GCA_948208565.1 Hura crepitans
GTGATTGGGAGTTTATAGCACATTTATGCATTCAATGTTGGCTAGTACATGGAATTTAATAGTGACCATCGCATGTGGCGTTTTAGTTTATTTTAAATCGTCAAAGAATACAAACATATGGAGCTATGCATATTTTAATGACAAGACTTATTTATTTTTTTTAAAAAAGTTTGATTTCTTTTTAATATTTATTTCAAAATTTTATTTTTTCATTCAAATTATTTTTTTGAGAAAAAATTACCCTGTAAACATTAAGGGCGTAGTAACTTTCCTCTTTTAACTTTTTTATGAGTTGGTTAACATTGTAATCATACCTCATTACGCCATGCTACACTATCTGCCTGGATGAACAGTAAAAACTGCCTTTCCATCAAAAGTTAAACAGGAAATTATTACACCACCCTTTATTCCAAAGAAACGGAAAGAAAAAAAAAGAAAAAAGGAATCGTTTTTCTAATCAATTAGATCACAGATTGGCAGAGGAAATACATGAGCAGAGAATGGGGGGGATTTCTCACGCTAAATTCCTGGAAAACCAGTCTCAATTTTGGAAACAATTGACGGCAGATTGCCACAGCAGGCCTCCATCCTTCAATATCAACAGACTTATCAAATCGCTGGTGCCCTTTAACTTCAGACGAGAAACATGTTTGGAGTAAGAATATAAGACCCCATAATTTTATTTTAAAAGGCTTTCTTCTCATAAGAAACCAGCCCATGTACTCCGCCTTCAACCTGTGCAGCACCCGTCCGAACCTTGACCATGCCATATCAACAATGTCAAGAAATACCATAAACTTATTACACACACATCGCACACCAAACTGAAGCATGGCTGCAAGGCAGCATTGCGTACAAGCCATTACTGTAGTGTTTGCTTTTTGCTATTTCCTTTTGAAAAAGGTTTCATATTTTTAAACACATAGGACATGGCTGACTAAATTTGTTAAGTTTTCATCAAATAAATCTAAATGAATGGCTCTAAATTTGGGTCTCTTCTACCATCTACCTGGCATGGATGATAGCAAGCAAATCTAACGACCCAAATTGAGTAGAATCCCACATAAATGTGGGCTCCAAATCGATCCAAACCGTTATATCTGTGCACTACAATTGCAAACTCTACATTTGGCAAGTTGTTGAAAAAGTACGATTTGAGGTGTTAGACAACCACATCGAAAACAAGAACCAGATAGAAATCTCCTTTCTCAAAATTCCATATTTTTTGTTTCGTGGTTTGGAAAATGCTTTCCTTTACATTGATAAAACAAAAAACAAAGGGTATAGATAAACATGCATTTTTTTTTTTTTTTCTGTTAGTTGATCTCATTTGCTATGGGACTAAGACCTAGTTGTTGTTGTTTTGGAGAAAAAAATAAAAATAAAAACTTACAACCATGAAGCAAGGGACGGTATCAGAAGGTAAGCCATACCTCAAGCCGCAGAGTCTTTGATTTCAACAGATCATGAGCCGACTGTAAAGAGAAAGCGCCAAGATCCTGGAACCCTTGCTTAACTGCTTGCATGGTGTAAGGTAGAAACCTTAAGACAGATCCTTTATCAGCAACCGCTCCCACAACTCCCTGTGCAATCTTTAGCTTAGCTGTATCTCCCAGGTATCTTTGATCACTACCTCTTGTCATTGCTTCTAGAGATCCCATGCCACGATACTTTTTAATCCGATAACCATCCTGGTAAAGCAAAGTGCAAGAATTCAGATAGCTAAATGACTGCACTTAGCTCTATCCAGCAAAAAACAGAGCACTGTGAATGGAACTAGGAACCGAAGCATCACGTGACAGTTGGAGAACTACAAAACACATGAATGCATACGTTGGCCATGCACATCACCAAGTTTCAAATATTTCTGATGACTTTATTAGCGGAATCAAGTAGAGAAGTTATAACTGCAACAAAATTAAAACCATTGTATGCGAAAAATTGAAATCTTTTGAACATGGGAAACTAGTGCAATGTCTGTGACCCCAAGAATAATTTACCCATCAAGTGGCATCCAAATAAGTTCTCTCAAATCTAATTTTTTTCGAATGGCACAATTCTAATGCATCCCATGAATAGGAAGGCCTTTATCTTGACATGTGAAAGATTCAAGGTCTTCTCAAACTCCCCATATGATTTGAAAACAAAGTAAAAGATAAAAATAAGTCCAACCAAACTTGATGCCTAACATATCCTGTTAGTTACCATGTTCCACTCGAATCAACTACAAATAAAATTTCCTCAACTAATGTGGTACCCTAAAAATTCTAGAGAAGCTTATCTCCGAACCAAAATAAGCATAGTTATAGGATACTTTAAAGTTCATCAGGCAAATGAGTCTACACAGAGATTTAGCACAACATCAAAACAAAATTTTGCTTGGTAGGCATGCTAATGGCAATAATTTTCCTCGGCTAACCATTATAATGACATTAAAAAAAAAAAAAAATCAATTTCAGAAACTTTCAATTTATGGTCAACTTTTTTCTTGATCTGCAGATTCAATTACACTCATTTTTAGATATCAATAATGGAGAAAAAGATCAAACAAACAGGAATGATATGTAGCACTTATGATATAAACATCTTCTAAAATCAAAACAGTAAACTCAGAACTCGAAAGAACTTGGTAAAGCCTAAATTTTGATATCCATTGAAGCCTAATCAGGATGCTAAGAAAAATAAGGAAACAAAATTTGGCACCGTTGTGACGAGAACTGGCAATACCTCATTTACGTAGGCTCCAGGTGCTTCAATACTTCCAGCTAAAAAGCCTCCCATCATCACTGTAGATGCGCCCAATGTCAAAGCTTTGACAATATGCCCAGAGTTTGAGATACCACCGTCTGCAATTACAGGAACACCACTTTGTGCAGCTACAGACGAAACCTTGTAAACAGCAGTTGCCTGGAAAATTGGAGACCATTAAAACAACTAAATACAGTAAAATGGTACAGCCAAATCTATTTTTGGCCTTGAAGATAAGATTGGCACTAATGTTAGTTGTCCATATGCTACGTTGAGCTTAAACTAATTTTGTGTTATAGCTATTCAATTTTCTCAAGAAGACAAATAACTTAAAACATCTAAGCACCAGCAACCTTCTTCTCTTTAGAGATGACTTTCAACAGCATCATAGCAAATCAATTAAACTCCGCTTAGTTATAAAAACTTTCAACTTTTTACAAGTTTACAAGCTAGCAAACCTCAAATAATTTATGCCAAAAACATAAACTGAACAATACCTGTCCTCGTCCAACTGCACAAACCTCCTGGGTAGTGCAAATAGACCCAGAGCCCATGCCAACTCTCAAGCCATGAACACCTGCCTTAATCAGATTCTGTGCCTGATTCATAGTCACAACATTCCCACCAATCACATCCAATTCTGGAAATGTGCTCTTTATATATTTGATCATTTCAATCTGATAAATCGAGTTCCCTTGCGAGCTATCCAAAACCACCACATTTATCCCCGCTTTGACCAAATGGTCCAGTCTCTCCTTGTCTGATTCCCTTGTCCCAATGGAAGCCCCCACCATCCATTTCCCATCACTTCCCACTGTTCCTTTCGATAACTTGGGATAGTCCTTGACCCTCTTCACCTCTTCTTTGGTGATAACATCCACCACCTCTCCCTGCTCTTTTTCAAGCATCACAAAATCAAGGCCTTCTTGTTTCAAATAGGAATCAATCTGACCCAACTCATAACTCCAAGGTACGAAGATTTTTGAATCAGCTGGACGCATATAGTCAATCAATTTTGCTTCTTTATCATTTTGAGCCAACCAATCAGACTTGAGTACATAGCCTAGGACCTTGGATTTTGCAGTCCCTGATTAAGGTCAATCCAATATAAACAAACCCGAGTTACTGTCACAGTAACGGCTAAATATGTACAATTTCGGTTCGTTAGAAAAGTGTCGTGATTCATACAACCAACCAAGCAAACAAAATTCACAAATAAAAGAATAAAAGAAAAACCTGATTCAGTAACCAAAACACAAGGCAGAGAATCATCCTCAAACTGTTTAGAAATCCGAGAATCGGGAGACTTGAAAACTGGATTAGTCAAAATAGGAACGCGACGGGACTTAACAGATCTGACCATATCAGCTTGGTAAGAAGGATTCACATTACAATGAATAATTCCAATGCCACCCAAGGCAGCCATACCGGCAGCCATATAAGCTTCAGTAACAGTGTCCATTGGAGAAGAGACGCAAGGGATTGAAAGAGGAATATTCCGTGAAACATAACTTTGAAGGGAAACAGAATCAATTGGGAAGTCGATGTAATGAGGAAGAAAGATAACGTCGTCGTAGGTGTAGGAGTAGCCCTGGCTAAACAGTTTCTCCGAAGAGTAACCGTCTTCGTATTCCAAAGTCATTTTCTATTCCGGCGAGAAATCGGTGGTGGCGCCGCCGAGAAAGAGATGGGAAGTTGTGCACTTGTCTGCGGCAGTAGGGGTTAGCGCACTAGGGTTTTATGGAAAACAGGAAAGAAACCAAAATGTGGAGGGAAGGTTAAAATATGAGAATTTTGTTTGGATTGGCTAGTTGGTTTGTTTGATTTATGACAAGTAGGTGTTCCCGCATCACTTCTGTTCCATTGGCACTTGCTGACACCCTTCGTGCGTTCCACGACAGCCGTTGAAACAAGCCTTATTGCATGTGCTTAATGCACATTTATAATTCGCACTTTTTCAAAACTACTTTCATTTGGAAAAGCATTGAGCTTTCAGCGTGTTTGAGTGTTGTATTAAAATAAGTTATTAATATAATAATGCATCGGATGGCTACTCTTTCTAAAATTAATTTATATTTTTTAATTATTAAATTATATTTTTAAAAAATAATAAAATTTTGAATTCCTTCAATAATTAAAAGTAAAATAAATAGTAAGACATGATGCAACTTAATATAAATTAAATAATTATGCTATCTGATAAAATTTCTTATTTTCTTCTCAAAAATATTTTATTGACTTTAATGCCTTTATAAGTAAAAATGATTTTAAATATTTTCTTTTCTTTTCGTTTTAATTTCCTTTCAAAATATAAATTAATTTTCTTTCGGTATAGGTTGGGTTCAATTTCTAATGTTACGGATATTTCAACTTGTCAAATTAGACTTATTCCTTATTCAGGTCAAATCCTAATTTATATATAATTTCATTTTCCAATTATAATTGCATTATTCGTATAATTTAATAATTTGACGGAAA
Source organism: Hura crepitans (assembly GCA_948208565.1). Taxonomy (NCBI): domain Eukaryota; kingdom Viridiplantae; phylum Streptophyta; class Magnoliopsida; order Malpighiales; family Euphorbiaceae; genus Hura; species Hura crepitans. Next base: position 5,227 of record CANXYI011016077.1, read on the forward strand.
AAAGAGATTTGGACTTAGATATTTATGCAGAATCATTATATATCTGGTTGTGAATCTCTTTCGCTTCTTTCATTGCTTGCCTATGTGGTTTTTCACAAAATCACCAGGGGAATTTTGCGTGTCGTCCGCAATAGCTACACCTTTAATTCAAGTTACTACTCTACATAAAATTTTATAACAACTTTTTTGTGTTAGTTGCTTTGTATTTTACACTCTTTTTGTTGTAATTCTATGTAAAAACAAGAAAAAGAAGAGAAGAAAAGTTGATTATGCAGAAAACTGAAACTTCTTCTTTTCTTCCCCAACCAACCGGTCTAAGGCAATTATTCAACATTAACTATGCTGACTTTAACTCCCTTTCGAAAGTTATTGCAGGGTCAGTTATTTGGGTTTGGATTCCCATCATAGGTGCCCTTATTTCAACATCTTCTACTCATACTTGATGGGATAAATCATATAGAGCATCTCATGAAAATGAACTTTTCTCTTGGATTTTCATGTTGAGTGTGTTGCTGTGACCACTTGGACACCAAATTTGGGAGTTATTATACTAGAAATCTGTTTGAAGATCAGTGTAAGAGTCTACAACCCTTTTATCACTAATGATATCATATCATATTCATGTCAAAAATTGCCTCAAATGCCTAAATTTCTCCATACATGCTCACATGGCTTTTTTTTTTTTTTTTATCTCTCACAAGTTACAATTACTTAGTCTAGCCATTTTCCCTTTCTAATATGCATTGTGCCCACACTTACGATGCCACCCAAAATAGGCTTCATAATGGACCAGTCTCAGATACACATATATGTTTGACATGATATTCCTTTTGCCCATATATGACTAATTGTTCCTTTAGGCCGTATTATGATAACCTTTGGATACATACTAAAGTAGCATACACTAACCTATCACCTCATGATATAGTCAAAGTCATAAGGGCATTAAAAGGATTTTATTCCTTTATGGGACTCATATAGTAATGAAAAGGGATCTATTCACTTGCTTCCCAATTTGCGATTCTAAAGCACATGTTGTATGAAATGTATGCTATGATGTACCTTATTATGTAGAAATGTAGGTTGATTTTCTTCTTTACTTCATACAAATCTTGATTTAAGTATAAAATTTACCTAACTCGAGCTCTTACACTCCGCTCACCTCTCATAGTGCCGAGAGAAGATCTCACATCTGGCTATATGTATTATGGATGGTGGGACTTCATAATTCGATCCTTGTATATGACATTTCTTTAGGATCTCATCTTAGTCTTTTCTAAGGCAACGTTAAATCACATGGTGTTTTTTCACTCATAGCATGGTGCCTTTAGCTGCCCTTTTCAATGCTAAGAAAACATAAATGTCTCATCTTGGCTCATTCCTCGTAAGCATCCAAGGCAATTGCTCATGTGAAAGAGCCAACCTTATCAACCTGTACAACATATTATCACATTATGTATGTGCCAACAAATAATAATATATAGGATCATCTTGGAAATAAAATAGCATATCCATTCATTTAAAAAATCTATACATAATGTTCAACAAATTTAAAACAAGGAAATACCACACTTTGCAAACTACATAAGTCTATGGATTTCATATGCTTAACAAACACATCCCTAGGTATTAGCTTTGTTAAGGGATCAGCTACCATCTCATATGTAGCAATGTAATTTAGAGTGATTTCCTTTTGTGCTATGATGTCTCTAACAAAGTTGTACTTTGTATCTATATGCTTAGTCTGACTACGATACTTAGGGTTTTTAGTATGGGTTATAGTTGCTTGGCTATCACAATAAAGTTGCATTGGATCTATTGGCCCACAAATGATTCCTAAGTGATCCATGAATCTTTTTAGCCATATAGCTTTTTGCATTGTTGCAGAACATGCAATGAACTGTGCTTCCATAATTGACAATGCAATACATGCTTCCTTCTAACTGCTTCATGAAATGGTGCCATTATTTAATAAGAATACATAGCCAAAAGTGGATTTTCTTTGACCCAAAACTCTACCCTAGTCTACATCAAAGTAACCTACCAACTGCAAGTCACTCTTTTAATAACATGACTTATAATTATTAGTGCCCTTCAAGCATCTCAAGATTCTTTTGATGGCTTTCCAATGTATTTGCCCCAGACCGAACTGATAACGACTTACAAGACTTACTGTATAATTGATGTTAGGACATGTACACATCATTGCATACATCAAACTGCCAACTACATTAGAGTATGGAACTCTTTTCGTGGAATCTTTTTCATATTGAGTCTTAGGATCAAGAATCATTTTGATATATGACTCTTATGACAAAGCAATAAGATTCTTAGAGTGAGCTCCATGAATTTTAACTCCAAGAATGAACTCTATATCACCCATGTCCTTATAAAACCCCTTACTGGATTTCCAAAGAACCCCAATAAATGGTGCACTTCTCAACAGGTCACTTATCCTTACTTCTCCCATGATCATTCGTTTAACTTTTACTTACACTGCACTAATTAATTCTATCTGACTCCAAACTCTGTTCTGTCTATTCCTATAGTCCACTTAGGTTTATGTTATCATGTTTAGGCTATTACAAAAGGATTTCACACAATTATATATTCCTTGAAAATTCGGTAGCATAACGACTGCCTGGGTCACTATCCTAAAATTCTTTAAATTGTAAAGCACTGCTATAACAAATTATCATATCTCCTAGACCCTTCTGGTCTCCCAGATATCAACCTATCATCATCATATATCACATAGCAAGCACATAGAGCCTCAGGCTCATAAATCATATATACAAGGTACACATACATTAAAAGGGTTAACCATTGATTAATTACAACATAGTTCGTCTGTATATAAACAAATACAATCCTGTGTCCCTTTATATACATCACACCCTTTTTCCCACCTAAGTACATAGAGTGTAAAAGCTATATAGATATACTTGATCAACCTTCTCAAAATGATCTCTGAACTCCTTTGCACGCTTTACGAGGTTACATCTTTGTTCTTGGTACCTATGCACCGAAATAGGTATACTAAGTATAAAACACTCAATGGTGAATTCAAACATTTAAAACATGTCCAGTAGTTTATCGATGCATTTTACTCCTATTCTTATCTTGTTCTAATATCCCAGTTTAGTTTAGGAAGCTAGCATGCAAAATTACCATTTTACCCTTAGTGTGTTCCTGTCTGTAATATTATCTAGTTAATCAATATAACTCATATAAATTATGTTTTAGGTCATTATAAATCATTTTATGCACAAACTACACCATCTTAAGCCTTTACACACTATCAATGAAAAATTACTAAAATGCCCATGTGTTGTATTTCATAGTCATATGTAAATTTTATTAATTTTAGTTAATTTCTTCAGTTGGCCCATCTCAGGAGACAACCCTAACAGACACTGGATCTATAGGGAAAATAAACTAGTGCAGTGGTCCCCATTCTGGACCTGTGCCGCTGCATCGACTCAATTAAATTTCTGGCACCCAAGGTGCAAATAGCAAAGGGTTGTCTGCCCAGCAGTGTAACACCCCCTGCCCATTCCTAAAGGAAATAGGCAAAGCGTGCTACTTCTCGTAAGGTCACCCATCCTTAGATTTTCCCAGAGGCCTTTCATTTAACTTTTACCTAATCATTTATGGCTCAATCTAAAAATTTTTCCTTAACAGTCATACGGTTTGAAATGAACCTACAAGGCATATGACTCTTACATGCCTGATCCTATAGTCAATTATCAGCCTAGGCTTTATTTACAGCTACCGGTTCAGTTTCATTACTAGTATATTGTTATCTCAGTAATGCTAGGCATTCTAACACCCAATCACTCACAATCACATGCACGAGTGTCTCTACTCATCATCTAATCTAAACATGTAATAGCATACCTGGACAGTCGTCGCTTGCATTGCTGGTTGCCTGCTTCACATCCTTCATACATCTATCACCTACGCATCGAAACCCCGATACGCTGAGTATGCACTCAGTGGTGAATTTAACCAAACAAAGCATGTACTTTTTCATACATGCAAGCATACAAGACATACTAATTTCATTCCATCTATGATACCTACCCCTTCACCTATCAGTCCTCAGTTATACTCATTTATTCATAAATTTACCCCAGTTTAATATCTCTCCTAACCTATGGTTGCACAAGAGATTCGCTATCAGTTATTGGTTTAGCATTTATTAATTTTCATTTATACTAATTTTTACTTCTTATAAATGTTATTACTATATTTTCATCAAATTACTTACATAGTTTTGCCATCTATTCATTTCTATTTATTGGCCTACCTCTGTTCTTTAGATCCGTTTAGTAGGTATCTAGGTACAAGTCATTAACCTTATTATTACCATTAATCATAATTTCCTTTACTCTTATGTGCCTTTAAGATGTCCCATTACATTCACATAAGTTTATTCATTCTCAACCTTTACGAGTTATTCTTTCTTCCTAGTACATTTATTCATAGGCCTTAATCCCTTTTGTCTAGTCATTCATTACCTTAAATTCACTTATCGTTACGTACAAGTTACATTATTACATTAAAGGAATTCATATTATTACATTCAAGGCAATCACAATATTTCATTCACGGCCCATACCAGACAGACGACACTTTAAGACATTGGACAGCGAGATGCATCCTGTGCAATGGCTCAATTTTAGGGCCTAGGTAGCCGTACCTACCTCGCTCGATACTTAGAGACCAGTCTGAAGACCACTCCCAATATCGGACTAGTAGATACGTAGGGACTCGTCTATAGACTACTCCCAATATCTGCAAATCAATCAGACAATACACAAGGGTGGATACTTAAGGACTCTGTAGACCACTCCTAATATCCACAATCACATTAATACTATGTAGAGTACATCATATAATCTCGGCGGCTGCACCCATCACAATCACACAGAGCAGTGAGCCCTAGGGGGACCGACTACCTAACAGTTGCTCTATCCTCTAGTTGACCGGTCAATCCATCCAGTGGGTGTCTAATTGATGGGCCATTAACTGTTTGTTTAAACTGTAATTATTAATGTTTTGTATTCTCAGATCAAATCCTATTCTTATATTCCACTTTAGAACACAACTACATAATTATCTTTATGCCAATATCATAGTAATAAGTACATTATCACCTCATGTCTTTAGCCACATTTTCTTTTCCATCCACATAAAGCACGATTCCTTGTCATACCCAATATCATTTATTAGTCACATATATCATTCATTATTTT
>CANXYI011016097.1:0-10589 GCA_948208565.1 Hura crepitans
AAAGCCTTTCCTTTTTCCAACTTGAAATTGGAATATAGGACAAAAAAATTAAAAACTTTAAACTAAAATAAATAAATTGAAATAAAATTTAAAAAATTAAAGAAACATCTATAGAGAAGATGATCCGTTTGTTTATTAGAATAAACCCCACTAACTCTTCCCATAAAATTTACAGTTCACGTCAGTTTCAGTCAACTACAAATCAAAAGGAAGAAGAAGAATGTTTTTACTTCAGGTAGGGTGAAACTGAAAAGAACTACTCAGACTTGAAATTTTCTACCAGCAGTTCAGGTTCACCAGCAACATAATCCAAGAGCCCTTCGCCGGCTTTGTCGCCAGAAGCTTCAGTTCCCGGTACAGCTGTCTTCCCGAACAAAACGACAGCGCCGAGGAAGAGAGCGGTGGATACAAACAGAGGCCAGAAGTAGGCCAAGATCGTGACAAAACTCGGGGCTAAAAAGATTAGACCAAAAGCTACCACAGAAATCATAAGACTAAAGATCATATGATACTTGTATTCCATCAGCTTTTCTAGGATCTCCATTACCGGCGCCGGAGGAGATGGAAAATGGATTTAGAGAGAGAGAGAGAGAAAAGAGAGAGATTAATTGGAGAAGTGGCTTTTTCTGTGCAGAGATTCTCTGAATGGGGAAATGTTTTGAGGGTCAAGGCCAAGCGAACCGTAATTTTTTTTTCACTTTACTCAGTTCTGTTCAGTGTTGTTTTGTTCCTCTTAACGAAATGTTTATTCTTTTTTTTCCTAAACTGCCCATCTGCCTAACAATTTTATGCTACTAATAATTAATTGAGATAATTCCAGAAAAACACTCAAACTTGTACTTATTTTATAAATTGATATTTAATATTCAAAATTTTACGAATTAATTATCAAGGTTTAATTTTTATTTTTATAAAAAATAACGTTTAGCTTTCATTATAAAAAAGAAATTTAACCCTTTTTTTTTAAATTATAACAAAAAATTATACTGAAATATGATAATAAAAACCGCAATATTTATGTATATTTCAAATGTGCAATAAAGAATATGTAAATAAAAAAAATTAAAAAAATGAAATTATATGATTTTCATTAACATTTATTATATTGTATAACTTCATTTTCTCTTATTTTTTGATTTTTGATTTTACATGCTCTTCATTAAACATTTAAAATACATATAAGTATTATGTAGTATAATATTTTGCAAACTGCAAACTCAATTTTTTTGATTAAAAATAAGATAAAGTCCTTTTTACAATAAAAATAAAATATGGTAATTAATTTATAAGATTTTAAATGTTAGATATTAATATGTAAAATAGAAAATAGATTGAGCTTTTTTCATATATATATATATATATATATATATATATATATATATATATATATATAATCAGCCCAATGAATATGTTATTTTAATAAGGAAAACATCTACTTCTTTTTTTAAAAAAAAAACAAAAGATATGTTTCATTTATAATAAAATATTTTCATGTGTATTTTATTTTTTATCTGTCCACGTATTTGATTTGTGAAAAATTCACGTTGAATTATTTAGATTAATATTTTTATTTATTCATAAAAAAAGGTTTGAGTTGAACTTAATTATTTTCTCCTATAAATGCTAATTAGATTTGTGAAAAAAAAATTTTCTTTTCTAAAATATAGTATGGTTTTGTACGCTTATTTTCAATGAATTGAGTATCGAATGCTTTAAAACACATTCTGGTATTTTTATTAAATTTTTTTTATTAATTCTCAGAATGTTAGTATTTTTTACTGACAAAAATTTAGCATTTGTAACATTTTGATTTAGTTTAGCTTGATTATTACTTGAAAGAAGTAAATATTTTTTTTTGTCCAATTATCAAGTTAAGAGATAGCCTTACTTAAATACGTAGATATCTCAAGCCGATGTCACAATCATATGTAACATAACTATTATAAGAAGATCATTAAATAAAAACTATAAATAATAATAACAACAACAGTAACAGGGTGTTTTGGGCAATTTACCTCCAATAAAAATAATAACTTGTAAAAAATTTTTGGATCCTTATGAGGTTTTTCCTATGGAATCTTTCTCCTACGTCTTATCTAGGCTTTCTAGATTAGGTCTAGGCCTTGTTTCCCTTGTGAATTTTAGTGATTTTTCTTTGTAGTGGTTTGTTGTCAAGTGCGTTTTGCTTGCAAGTCTTCTTACGATGTTCAAAAAGCTCGAGACCTTATGGATACGTTTTACACTGAGTGGCGATGAGGAGAATACTATGGGATTAAATGGGTGATTGGAAATCATAAGAAGTTCTTAGTTGGTTGGATTATTGCACCGATTCCTTTCAAATGCATTCACGGTTGCATGGAAAGTTGCCAAGGGATTTAACTTACAGGAGGTGGGCAATGGTATTTTTATGTGCGAATTTAATTCCGTGAGGGATAAAGAAAGAGTACTCAGGGAAGGACCGTGGCACTTTGATAGGAAGTTGGTAGTTTTGAAGGAGATTTCAGGTGACGAACAACCTTCAGTGTGTAGCTTGATCATTGCACCTTTTGATACGAATTTGCAATATGCCTCTTAACAGGCAAAATAAAAATGTAATCACCTTCATCGGCAATAGAATTAGAAAGTTGTTAGAAATAAAGGAGGAGGATATTGGCACAATTGGACAATATGTTCAGGTTCGAATTTTGATTAGTGTTAATAAATCATTGACAAGGGGAATTAAAGTGTGAAATATGAAGGGAGAGATTGTATGGCCTTTTGATACCTTGATGTACTATTATTTTTGTATAATTATAAAGTAGTAATAATATCAAATATATAAACGAAAGTATAGGTTGAATCTAAAAGAAAAGCTTAAAATAAACATCTACGTCCATAGTAAAATTAATTTTTTAGCAAAAAGATAAAATGGGAAAGCCATAAAAAATGAAACTTCAAAATAATTTTTTTTATGACAAAAAATGCAAAAATTTTAAGTTTCAATAGAAAATACAACAACCTAAGCAAATATCAATTGCTCCACCAAGCAAAATAAAGAAACATAATCTCTTTGTGGATGATAACACATCAAGGTATTAAAAGCCACAAAATTATGTCAAGACTTCCGTTCAGATAAAAAGCCACATTAGAAGGAAATTTACTAATGCAACTTCAGCTCACCAAAACTTAGCATAAGAAGAAGATGCTCTCCATGAAATTTTTATCTAACCATATGTCAAGTGATTGCAAAGATATTCCTAAAAAATAGCAGATTACACCAGGAAAAAAAAGTTGAAAAAATGCTTAAATGGTAGTAAAAAATCAATTGAAAATGTAATCAACTATAAAAACAATCACTAACTAGTAATTCATATACAAAACCACTCAAAACAGAAATATAGAAATAGTAATCGAAACATAAATCACTAAAATCAATATAAGGATCAAAGAAATATGTAAAATCTTGGAATGCATTCAACTCAAAAGTCTTCCATTCTTGAAAATGAATAGAATATAAAGCCTTTAAAACATTCGGCCTATACCAAAGAACATGTCTCAAATTGAAGTTTTAGAAGATGGAAAAAGAAGAGAATAAATAAAAGCAAAGTTATGCAGCAATTTGAAAATGCAAATTAAACAAATAAACCTAGAATTCATATTTTACACTTATTCTCAAATAAAAGCCCACCACAAAAATATAAAAAGAAGAGAGCAATTAATTTGGGTGGGGAATTTCAAGTTCAAATAGGAAAAAGGAAATATAAGTCACTTTGTGAAAACTAAAATCTAGGTTAAGATGGAATCATCAAAGTTATTTATCTCATATATTTTCATATTATAATTTCCATCTTAATAATAAAATAACCCTAAACTTTATTTCTAAGACCCTATTTAGACTAAACACACCAAGAAAAAAAAAAGAAAGAAAATTAAAATAGAATAGAACAAAAAAATCTTGCAAAAATTCTAAAAAATAAAGGGAAAGAAGATTTAGTTTTGGTTTATAGTCCTAGCTTGACTTTGCAACAATGCTAGTTTATAGTCTTTAGCTTAACTTTTCCTTTTGGTTTGTCATTTTGACATTCGGAGGTTCTCGGTTGAAGATCCAATTCTTTTAGAACATTAAGAGGGATATTTTGAATGCTAGCTTCTGATTTCATATTATTCTTCTTTGGTTATTTGTGTTCCTCTAAGTTATTAACTTCGAACTCTAAGAAAAGGTATTCATCATCTACTATGCCTAAACATTCACTATACTTCTCCATTAGATCTTTCATCAACTTATCTTGAATTTTATCTTCACTCATAATGATCTTTTCAATCTTTATTTCTATTTTTGTGTCAAATTATTCATCCACATCAAGTTCTCCTATTACCTCTCCAGTTTCTAGGGAAATGGCCATCACCTCCTCCCTTGGATCACTCTCCATATTGTTCAATGTTGTGTCTTGCAACTAACCTAAAACAATGTTGGTAAGTTGTGCCACTTGGGTTTTTAAATTCTTAATTGCAACCTCTTGATTTTTATATAAGCTTATTGATTTTGAAATTTAGCTTCATTTGCAATTATGAACTTTTCTAGCATATCTTCCAAGGGACACTTCTCTGTAGGAGGTGAAAATCAAAATGATAGAGATTGTCATCATTGCAAAAAGAACCTGCTTGATTTTCTCAATTTAGACTGTAGGTTTCATATCAAGGGTCCTCATACCTGTAAAAGTTAGAACTAAAATTAGAATACACAAGCATAAAACTTTTAGCATAAGGATTACCTAATTGGAATTCATTATTTAATTGATTTCTTCCATAAAAGTCATATAAGGTATCATATAAAGCATGTATTCCTTGCAACCCCTTAAAAAAAGAAATCATTACTCTAAAGACAAGAAAACAAATAAGAAAATGAAAAAAAAAATCTCAAATTAACAATAAAAATAAAACAACTTTAGTTAATGTCTTGGTCCCTGGCAACGATGTCAAAAACTTAATGCGATACGGCTGGCAAGTGCACCAAAACTATATTACTTTTGCTAAGCCTTATTTGAAAAAACTTGCATAAATGAGAAATTGCAGATGTAAAATATAATGAAATTAAAACTAATTAAAAATCAAAATCAACAAATAAAAGGAAGTTCTCAAGAGAAAGAATCAATAATCAAATAATGTTAAGGTCAACTATCTTCCATAGTCAATTATAAATTTTAATTAATTCACACATATAAATCCAGCTGGATAAAATTCAACCTAAACTCAATCACCATATTTTAGGAACTGATATTCAAAATAAACTTTAACTCCATTCTAGAAACTTAAATATTAAACTGCATAAATTGAGTTAATAGGAATTATCCTTCTGAAAATAATTCAGTCCCTAGATTTATTATATAATCATTTCAATAATATATAAATCAATTTAACCATTTGTCTACCCAATATTAAGAATTAAATCAAATCAAAATCACATACCTAATTGGTTACTCCAACAACAATTAAGTAACAAAATTAATTATCAATCATTCAAACATTAAGCACATGATAGAAGATGAAGCTGAATTAATATTTAATTAAATTAATTATTCGTCCATAACAAATCTAGGGATTCAAGTATCCCTTAACAAAAGATTAAATTACTCCGTCAAAACAAAAGAAAAATCAAGAAAAGAGTTCAAAACCATTATTTCAACATCGAAAGCAACCCAAACCCTAGGTAGAAGAAAAACCCCAAAAATTGATGAATCTAACTCCTCCCAAGCTTAGATCTTTAAAATATCAAATAAATCCTTGCTCAAACACTTGAAAGCAAATTTTCCCTTGAGTTTATTTATGAAAATTCAATTCCTTATGGCTCCTTCATCTTGATCTAAGTGAGAAAATCCGCCTTTTATAGTGAAAAATCACAAATTTAGGTTCTTATGGGTCGCAGCTGTTATCCCTTAAATCTCACAACGGCTTGGCTTTGAAATTTTGCTGTCTCTAGAGCTTTTGGGGGGTCATGGTGTAACTCCTTTCTTACTCACAACCGTGACCTCCCTATTTGATTAGCAACTTATTCTTCTTTGCTCCAATTGATCTCTCTTAGTTCCAAGACATCATTTTCTCATCAAATTGCTCTTTTTCACTTAGAAAAATAAGGAAAAATGCTAACTAAAGGAATTCGAAAACAAAATTGAAATTAAACTTAAAACTACATAAAATTCTCCCAAAATTAAATATAAATAAACCAAAATTATACTTAAACATAATATAAAATTGCATTATATCAATGTTCCTCATGAAGTTTGGCCTTTTCTTTCTATTGATTTGTATTCCTCTCATTTTTTTCAATGCAAATCCAGTTTTTCAAAATTAAAGAAAAAGAAAATTTTTTTAATAAAACTCAGTAAAAAATTTTTTGGATCTCTAAAATTTTATTTTTTTTAATATTAGATTTTTATTTGAAAATTTTTACCCTGAATTCATCTCATTTTTAATTTTAATCACATTAAATCTTTATTTAATGAAAAGTTTAGTTGCATGCCCGATTAAAAGCACATTTAATCAAATTTGTATTTATACTTTTTCAGCTAAATTAATTAGAAAGTTATATTAAAGAGTATTCATATGATGCGTACATATATTAATTGCATCTAATTACAACCTTACTTTAAAGACCAGCAGTTTATATCTTTTAAAAATTATAGAATACGACCGAAATCATGTCTAGAAAAATACACTAAGTAATTGTCTTCAGCTGAAAATTAAAGAACAACAATAATTTTTAACACTCCAGTTTTTAACCATAGCAGCTGATATAGTGGTCCTTTCAATGACTTTTAAACACTATTGAATTTAAAGAGATTAAAATATAAAAATTTTATATCAATTAACATAAATAGAGATATAATATATATGATTAAAATTAAAAGTAAAATAATTTAACATAGAAAATTGTTAATATAAAATGCTATATACAAAAATTTAGAAACCTGTTTTGGCAAAAAAAAAAAAAAGGAAAAAGAAAGGGCTAGATATAAGATTGAACCAAGGAGTAATGCCATTCAAACTCAGTACACAGTTATTCCAAGTTAGAAAAATTTCATTTTCAACCAATTTTAATTTACAGTTTACTATCTCTTATCTCCGTGCCCTCTCATTTTATTCTTCTTTCTTAAAACTATGGATTCAAAATTAGGAAAAAGCACATCTTTTCCTTTTCTCTTTCCAAAAAAATAAATAAATAAATAAATAAAATTCTCGCCATTTAGCTTCCAAATTCAAATCTCATTTGCCTTCTCCTCAACTTTTACTAATGGCTATAACGTGACCAAAGCCCCCAAAGAATCCAAACTTTTTTCAGTTTTTGTTTTATTTGCTACTTTGGATTTAATAAGATTCAAATTCAAAACATAGGACTATAGATTCAAATTTGCAATTTTTTTAACTACTTTTATGTCTATAGTAATGTTAATGGCAAAATATATCTTAAATTCTTCAACTTTTCGTGTTTTTTTTATTTATTGAATTTCTGTATTTTCATTTTGTTATATTGACCCTTTTTCCTTTTATTTTTATTGTATTAAATTCTTATCTTTTTTTAATTATTGAAAATTATGTTTTGAACAAAATTCTTTCATTTTTCCTAGAATTTATTTTCCTCTTAGATCTATTTTCAAAAAATTATAAAATAATATTACATTTATATTATTTTATATAAAATATCATATTATTTTAGCTTCTAATTATCTAAATTATTATTTTTGTACCAAAGTAGATTAATTCTTTGGCTAATTAAATTTTTTGTGATATATTATGTAATTTTTAAATTTAGTTGCCTAAATTTAAAATCAAGAAGTGAGATGAAAAATATAAATTTTAAGAATTAAGGAAAAAGATGAGAGTTTAATATAATAGAAATAAAAGTACAATAATTCAATATAATAAAATAAAAGTACATAGATTCAATAGATAATACACAAAAAGTCCAAGGCTTGACATTATGTTTGCCATTAACATTATTATATACATAAAAGTAGGTTCCTCAAATTTTTTATCAAAAAAAAAGTCCCCCAAATTTGTTTTAATATATAGTCAATTAAATCCTTCATATATAATTTGAGTGGATTAGTTTCAGCCATATAAAGCGTGCATCCGCACAAAGTGCGGACTTTATTATTATTAATAAATTTTTATTATTACATAATAAAATTTAAATTAAAAAAATTACTTTTATTACTAATACATTATGATAAGATAACATCATAAATATTTATTTATATACTTTAATTAATAATTAATTTATTTTTCTATTATCACATATAGGAATTGACTTTTTTTTTGAATTATTAAATTATAATAAGTGAAAATAAAAACTAAAAACTGTAACATTAAACATTTGGCAAATGATAGAGATTGAGGTGTGATTTTCGGGAGCCAATATTCTCTTTCTCATCTCTTTTTTGTAAGTTTATAATATTTTTTAAGGGATATATAAAATTACCAAAATAAAACATATAAATTTCACTATTATTAAAAATGTGGTTATTCAATTTCAGAAAATAAAAAAAAAAGACAAAAAAGGCTAAAATAATGTTAAAAATAAAAAAATTAACAGTCAAATTAATGAGAAAAAAGAAAAAAAATATTTACCTTCAATAAGAGTCTTTTAATTACTTTTTAAAAATCTCTCCTTTACATATATAAATAGGTAAATTATTGGTAGGATTGGTTTTTCCGTCGTGGTGGATATACTAATTTTGGAAACTAAGAAAGATAGTCTCCCAACATCTCAGAGTAAGATGATAGAGTTTTATTAAGATAAACTGAGAACTGAAGTATGCTTTCAAATTAAATCACCCATCGCACAATAATTCAAGGTTTCACGCATCCTCCATCGCCGTCTCTTGCAATCGTCTTCAATCTCCGCCAATATTATCAAATTTAGTGATAGATATAAAAAAATTGCGGATTATAAACAAATTGCATTGTCAATTTTTACCATCCGATTTATTCTTTTGATTGGTTTATTATTTTCTTTTTCTTCTTCCCTTTGAATTTTTACTGTATTTGTTTTTTGGGTTTTGGAAGGGAATTAATTGTAGTGCTAGCGGTTTTTCAAAGGCTTTAGTTGCTCTTCTAGGATCTATCACGATTTTGTTTCAGGTAATTTTCAATTCTTAATTTAATTTTTTGGGCATGCGTTAGCTCTTGATTCTCATTCGATTATTTTTTATTTTTAATTTTATTTCTTGATTCTGTATAGTTTTGAGATTTGATCATAGCATCTATCTTTTTTCTTAATTTTTTTTTTCTTTTGGGTGAACATTATGTTAGGTTAACAGAGTAATTTGCCTTAGTTTGACAAATTTTCTGATTAAAGCCTCCTTTATCGAACATAAACGGATACTTTAATTTTAGTATTTAGAATACTAGGGATGTAGATGTCATGATAGATTTAATGGTATTCGTCTGTTTCTATCAATTGAGAACCGTAGACAAGTATATCAAAGCTTTAGTTTTGGTTTTATTATAGTCTTACCTTTTTCACTTTCTATTAAAGAGTACATTTAAAATCAGTGAAATTTTATTATTATTCTTTTTAAAATGAAAATCATATTGATGATTATGACTTTAAAACTTATGAAAATAGAAAAATGACACAATTTTTGTGAAATAAAAAATAAAACTTAAAGGCCTGTTGGTCACTTTTCTTTAAACTTAATTTGTCAATACTAATTTTCTATCATTAGATGCAAGTGAATAACGAAAAATTTCCTTTATGATCCAATGAAGTCAATTGATTAGTCCTACATAAATATAATTAATCCCAAAAAATAAGGCATTTTATAGAACCGGTAATTATCTACAAATCTTAATGCACATAAAAAATTGCAAACATGAAATTAGAGATAGAGGTAATTATAATCCAATTGAATTTGCATCTCTTTTTTAACAGTTACAACATTTCATTGGTAATATAATTTTATTAAATACAAGTACCTTTTCATCACATGTTCTTGTGTTTATCAACGGTGGCAATTACTATATACAACACAATTACTAAAGAAAACATTGTCTTGTAGTTCACCTTCTTTTATGGTGTACTGTTAATGCCTTGCTTTGAAGCCAATATAGTCACATAAATCTTGTGGTTCCCTGACAGAATGAAGTCACAAAGACATGTCATACTTTTGTAGTCTGCCTCATGATGTTTGAATTTTACCACTTGAGCCTTTTCTAATTTTGTAGCCCACCTTATGATGCTTGAACTTTACCACTTGAGGCTTTTCTGATTTTGTAGCCCACCTTATGATGCTTGAAGTTCCATTACTTTATTTTACTTTATTTGAATATTACATTTTTAGATTATTTAATGTAGTGTACATTTTGGATTTTTTTTTATATAGAAATTATTCTCTTTCATTAAAAATATATATCTCTTGTATAAAAATATAATAATCAAAGCAATTAAGAAGTATATAGTAAAAATCTTCAATTGAATGATAATAATATTTTATAGTAATATTTTATAACATCTTCCAAACTTATTTATGAAGTATCATGACGCTTTTGATATGTAACTCAACAATATATATGCTCCACTTAAATGCTATGTTAATCTATCATTAATTAGT
>CANXYI011016283.1:0-14417 GCA_948208565.1 Hura crepitans
TAAGTAGAAATGCCATGACAAATTATAAGATATATTACCTTGAATTTTGGCATAATAAGACTTAAGTGTTTCTATGGAATTTTACCTAATAGAGCCAAAAAATGGCTATACCAGTCTGAATAAAATTTTAATGTATAGGATAAAATTCTTAACTGCCCATTTTTGTGACTTAAATACCATAAGAAAAATTTTGGCTAATAAATGAAGTTAAATTGAGCTACTTAGCCATTGGTTAGACACCCACTGGATGGGTTGACCTGTCAACTTAGGGTTTTGCAGCTACTAGTTCATTGGTCGCTGTAGAGGTCTGCAGACTGATCTCTATTATGTCACCTAGTCATTGATGGTATTCATTAGTGGCTGGAGAGCTCTATAGACTGATCTCCATTATGTCACCCAGTTCTTGATGATTTGTGATTGGGGAGGCCTACAAGCTGATCTCCAATGTGTCATACAGTTACTCATTTGTGGTTGGGGAGGCTTACGGGCTAATCTCCATTATGCCACACAGTCACTTATGTCTGGGGAGGCTATGACAGATCTCTATTATGGCACACAGGCCAGTGTAGTAGCATAGGTCTAGAATGAGGACCACTACACTAGTTATTATCCCTCTAGATCCAGTGTCTTAAAGTATCGTCTTCCTAGTTGGGCTAGAGAATTAAATGAAGTAAATGATTAGACTGATTATCAGTATAAAAATTAAGCACAATGGAATAGTATTTTCTAAGTTTCATAGAAAAGGTAAGCTAAAGGGTATTTCGAATAGTTTGCACTAGTGTGCCAGATCAGTTATAGTGAATTAAGTTAAGTAATAAGCAGAATAAACATATAAGATGAAGTTTAAGCTTGTTTGAAGGACTTTTTCTCAGAAAGTAATAAAAACAAAGTAAAAGGGTATTTTAGTAATTTTTCACCTCTGAGTCAAATTAAGTGATTCTTACGAAGTATGCATGTTAAAAGTAATAGTCCTAACTTTAAAGGATTTAGTTAGTCAAAATACTATTTCAAACTAGATAAAACACCCTAGGGGTATTTTAGTAAATTGGCACCCAATGAATAATTAAGTTATTTAATGAAGTAAACTTATACTTTTAACTACACAAGCAAGTTAATAATATTACACCATGATTAAATTGCTTTAAGTTCACCATTGAGTATCTCATATACTCAGCATACCAATTTTGTTACGCAGGTACACTATAGTGGGACTTGCCTCTTAAAGCATAATGACAGTGGTTCAGTGGATACAAGTGAAGACTTTGGATGTGATTTTTGCATAAATATGTTATCTATGTACTTAGGTGGAAAATGGGTAGGAAAATGTATTTAAGCTTTAGAAATGTCTGTAATTAACTAATTATGACTTGCTGATGTAAATTAAGTAATTATACATGTTCATGGTGAATGAATGATTCTATATGATGTTGTTGTTATTATGAGCCTAAGGCTTTATGTTTGTATATTTTATCTGTGGTCTGAGGCTTAAGTTTGATGTGTGTTAGATGATGCTGATAGGCTAGGAATGGGGGACCAGATAGGTCAAGGTGTGATGAATTGCTTATAAAAGTGTTTAAATAGGCTTGTTAAAATTTTAGGTTAAAACCTGGGCAACCGTTATGCTACCGAATTTTTAGGTGATATTTGAGTGTTAGCAGATTTCCTCTATAATGATTGGATCATACTGATCCTAAACTAAATGGACCATAGGAACTTACAAAAGTGGTTTTGAAGTCAGATAGCATAATTTAGAGTGAAATTAGTAAAAGTTAAATGAATGACCTTAGGAGAAATTTCAAGATGGGTGACCTGGCAAGAAGTGCACCACTTATTGTGTTTTTTTAGGAATCTGGTAGGGGTTATCATAGGAAGTGCACCACTTATTAGGTTTCTTCAGGAATCCAGTAAGGGTGACATAATAGTTATGCTCTCTAAGTCCCTTTTAATGAGATGAATTTATGTGTATTCATGGTTTTATGTCTATAAGGGACAATATGTATAGGTTTGTCACCTTTATTAGGTTGCTCTTCCTTTGCTCAATATGCATTATTGATATCTTGACTAGAAAACCTTAGCTAACATTTCCACCCTAAGTTAGGTGATTACTTGTGTTCTTGATTTATTATGACAAAAATGGATTTTGAGTATATTTGCATAGAAATAGTGTGGATTGTATGCTAATGTGAAGTTTATTTTTAGGTCTAAAATAGTTGTTGGGTTCATTAGCATTATTATAAGAGGGAAGTTTTGCCATTTTCAATTATGAATCATAATGTACATGTGTCTATATGGTAGCACTTCCATTTGGATGCCTTAATTGCGTTTAAGTGTGGGCTATCATAATTAAGTTTCCTTTATCAAAAACCTAGAACATATCCTTAGTCTTTCTCAAGTATTATATCATATTCTTAAAAGCCTTTTAGTGTTCATTTCTAGTGTAAGATTCACATTTGCTCATGACACTCAAAGTATATGATATGTTGGTTAGTGTACATAAGATAGTATACATGGTAAAACAAACAACCAAAGTATATAGTATTCTACTAATGTGTTGTATGACACGTAGCATTAAAAAGGAATTTCCCTTAAGTGATTAGGAGATTTCCCTTCTTTGAGAGATCCATGATAATCCTTTTTAACATTTTGTCTAGATATGTAGACTGTGAAAGACTAAGCAACTTGTTGATATATCCATATAACTAGAATAAAGGCCATTTCTCTAAGGTCCTTTATAGAGAATTATTTAGATAGATATATCTTGAGAGATTCAAGGATAGAGACATCATTTCCCTTGAGTAACATATCATCTACTTGTAACACAAGTGAAATAACTACACTCCCACTAACTTTTTTTTGAACATATGGTTCATCTAGATTTTATGACAAACCAAACTTTTTGATTGTCTCATTAAAATGGATGTTCCATCAATATGATGGTTGCTTTAATCTATATATGGATTTCTAAAGCTTGTATACTTTATTGCTATAGATGGAATAGAAGTAGTTTGGTTGTGTCATATATAGTTCCTCTACTAGAAATTAATTAAAGAAACCTTTTTCACATCAATTTGCCAAATCTCATAGTCATATTAAGCAATGATAACAAATAAAATCCTAATGGATTTAAGCATACCTACTAGGGTCAAGGTCTCATAAGAGTTAATTCCTTATCTTTGATGTTATCCTTTCACCACAAGGCATGCCTTATAGGTAATCACATTACCTTCTATATATTTTTTCTTCTTGATGATCCATATACACCTAATGGGTTTAATCTCTTCACATGGATCATATAAAGTCCATACTTGGTTGTCATACGTGTAATCCATTTCAAAATTCATGGCTTTAAGCCATAAGTTGAACTCTAAACTCTTCAAAACTTTCTCATAGCTAGTAGGTTTATAGTCTTCTAGTAGAAGTACATCTCTCAATTCACTTATGAGAAGTCAATATCTCTTAGGAATATTGCATACCTTTGTAGATCTTCTAAGAGCTTATGTAGCAATAAGGTCACCTATTAATTTATCAACATAGGTAATAGGATTAGGATCTATCAGTGAATTCTTTTAATTTGTGGATCATAAACTTCATGAAGTTCAATTTTTCTCTATTATCTTCTTTTAGAAGAAACTCTTCCTCTAACAAATATTATGCTTTGAAATAAACACCTTTTATTCCAAAGGATTATAAAAAGTAATATCTTAATTACTCTTTAAGATATCCCTTAAACAAGTATTTTTTAGACTTTGCTTCAATCATGTATGATATTGTCCTTTTTAAATAAGCTGGACAACCATATACCTTTATATTATAAAGTCTAGATTTGTTGTTGTGCATTATATAATATTACATCACATCAATGGATTTAGATGTGACTCTATTTAAGATATAAACATCAGTTTATAGTGCATAACCTTAAAAGGATTGGGCAAGTTTGCAAGATTCAATATAAATCAAACAATTTCCAACAAGGTTTAATTTCTTCTTTCAGATGCACTATTATGCTATTATGTATATGGAAGAGTTTGGTGAGATATAGTACAATTATCTTTTTGATAGCCTTAAAACTCTTAACTTAAGTAGTCACCACACCAATTTGATTTAAAGGTATTAATACTTTTTCCAAGTTATTTCTTAACATCATTCTTAAATTCTCTAAACTTTTTATAGGCTTTAGATTTTTAGTTCATCAAGTATAAAAACCCACATCTAAAATAATCATTGATAAAGTCTATGCAATATAAGTAACCACCTTTAGTATATGTAGTCATTAGACCATATGCATTTGAATATATTATTTCTAATAAAAAATAAGCATATTCACCTTTACCACTAAAAGATGTCTTTCGTCATTTTAATAAGTAAACAAGATTCTCTTATTTCATGTGATTCTTAATAAAATGAACCCAAATCACGAAACTTGTAAAATTTGGTGATGCAACTTCCATTTATATTACCAAGTCAATATTGCCATTAGCAATAAGGTTTGAGACTATTTTTTTTTAAATTTTCTTCGCATTTATGTTATAAATTGGTTTCTTAATATTAAAACATATATTCCATTATTTATTGTTCTAGAATAATAAAATAAATCATTCATTTAAATAGAACAACCATTGTTCTCAATTGATAAAAAAGTCCTTATTCAATAAAACAAGAAATAGAAATAATGCTATTAAATAAAGAGGAAATGAAATTACAGTTCTTTAATTTTGAAACCAACCATGATGCTAAACTTAAATGATATGTTCTTATAGCTAATGCAATAATTTTTTCTCCATTTACCTTATGTAGGTCCAGATCACCCTTGCTTAGGTTTAAACTCTCTTTAATCCTTACATATCATAAAATATGTGAAGACCCATAACCATTATCCTACACCTAAGCAAGATAAATACCTAAAATTAAAGCATTAGCTTGCTTTTCCTTTTTTGAGACTGCAAGTAGGCCTTATAATTCCTTTTAAAGGGTCTAGTTTTATGACAATGGAAATAGGTGCCCCTTTTGGTCATTCTCTTTTTTAGCAGTAGATTACTCACAATTCGTTTTCACACCAACCTAGGCCTTACTAGCATTCTTCTTCTTTTTTCCTTTCTTTCCCTTATCAAAAGAAGGAGAATAAACTAACATAACTACTTTATCCTTTTTTTTATAGAAGTTTTACCAATTTATAGAAAATTGACAATCTCTAATAATTTAATGGGCAACTTGTTCATGTGATAGTGAAAGACAAATTGTCCATAACTATCAAGCAAAGACTATAGAAATAAGTCAACACTGAATTCATGGTCCATTAGAAAATTGAGAGGTTCAAGCCTTTTAATATAACCCAGCATCCTTAACTCTACTTGTAAGTTCTCTATACCGTAGTAGAATGAAATAAATGTTTAAAAGCCTCATATCGCTTAATTGAAGTCTATTCATTAAGTAGCATGCCTAGATAGAAAATGATGGTATAAGGATCTATATGCTTATGCTATTTTTAGAGCTTTAAGGATATAACACCTGAAGGAGGTGAGATTGTCGTGTTTAACACATATGAAATCTTCTTAAACTTGAGAACATTTCTCATGTTTCTATACTAGTCCAAGAAATTTTGGTTGGTAAGCATGTTGCCTTTGACTATGCTTCTCAATTTAACATTCGATCATGACATGATAGTAGCAACCTAGATATAAAAAAGGAATTACATTAAAATATGCTCATGCTCATGCAATGCTTTAATTAGGTGTTTAGTTAAATGCATTTAACTGCCACTATTTTATTAAGAACCAATAGCCCTAACTAATTAATCTGAGAAAGCCCATTGCAAGTTTCCCTACTGGGTCTCAAACCAATTCCATTTTATACAACTACTGAATCATTAGTTTACCAACTCTTAATACAAGCATATCTCATATGCATTTTGCCAATCTTGCCTCTAGTACCATTAACCTTGAATATTCACAACAAGATAATATACCAACTAAAATAGATCAATAATAATAGAATAAACATATTCAATTTAAAATAGGCTTGAGTATGCATAACAACACAATTCTAAAAAACTATAATTTAATCCATTATGATGGAATGCTTACACATCTTAATCTAATTAAGGGATTTCCTAATTTAAGTCTTATCATATATGGATGGTGTGCTTTGGCGCACATATGGCATATTAATCAAATTAATATGAATTGTAATTACTAAATACATAATCTAACAATAGGCATTTTACTTTGGTTTTCTCAAGCCACTCAGTAAAACAAAATTTGGGCTAAACCCTAGGTATATGCATGAATTACAACCTATTAAAAGAATTAAAAATGAAATTATACCACTTGCAAAAAATTCTTATTTCTTGGGCTTTTAATCTAATGCCACCTCTTTGGCTGATTAAAAGTTGTACACCTTCCTAATATAATCCTATATTATCAAATTGCATAAATTGTTATAAAGAAAATCTCAAGTTACATTCAAAGGGAGTTAGATTAGAAGAGAAATACAATATAATATAGATGGAAGGCAAGGACAAATAGGCCCTATTTGACCAAAATAAAATCATGCATTATATATAATCACACTAGTCATTAAGCTCATTTGTAAGATCATCATGCTAAACATATACTTCTACATGCAATTATAAGGCATAATTCTCCTATAGAATTCGATTTTCACAAAATTATAGCTCTTAAATTTTGCTCTTTTTGTGTAATTTTAATTTTGATAATCTTTTCATAAATTTCTAATATGGAACATAATCTTTATTAATTTGATCCATGGAAATTCTATCTAAAAAAATAAAAAACTTTAATCTAATTGAAATTTTGTAAATCAATTTTGCACATTACTTGGAGATTTTAACAATTGATCTCATTAACAATTAATCTTGTAATTAAAATTATTTGAGCATTTTAAACAAATATAATTACATTTATTCCAAAAGTAAAAATATCAGCCCTATTGATATTAAAATATTTAAAAATTTAAATGTAAAATTCTATATGTAGCTGAAATCAATAATGTACAAAACTGAACCAATATTCAATCTATTTTAATGAATGAATGCCAAATGATTTTAGATTCATTCTAACGTTCATTTACCTTATAATTGACCTATTTTATCAACCAAAATTAGCTTATTGGTACAACCAACTGAAAAGAAAATTTAGTAGATAAAATAAGTCATGACTGCAAATCTATACAGTTAAGAACATGACTATTAAACAAAAATATGAGTCCAATGCAATAAAAATAATTTCTAGTCACTATTAACTTTTAGATATATTTAATAAACATACCATATTCTTGAAATTTTAGATTTATAATTGCAAAAATTAGATTAAATTAAAGAAAGCCAAGAGCTCTAATTGGGTTTATCATAGATTAAAAAATAACCAACTATGGTATTTTTCATTTCTTTTCATTTCCTTCATTTTCCAAATATTTTTCTTGCTATCTTAAATTAAATAAATATTTAATTTGTTGATTTAATGATTATTTGAACAAAAAAAAAGCAATTAAAGTTAGTAATAATATTTTTATCATAAAAAATGACTATACTATATAAAAATGATAAAATTGACCTTTTAATCATAGAAAATCAATACAATTGTCAAAATTAAATCAAATATGATTTTAATTCAATTAAATCATAATAAACACTTTAATTTTTACTTATATCTAAATAAAAAAACATCAAATTAATTAAGCAAAAATTGCACAAATAAATTCCCTAAAAATAAAATTCACAAAATCACATGTAATTAACCATATGTGTGACGTACTGTTAAGGTTGGACATTTAAAAGTCCTTTTATAAGCTTCTTTATGTCTTCTAGAAACTATATGGTTTAGGTCGAACCATTTGCTAGTTTTTGTTATACAAGCACAATAGAAATTTAAATTTTTTAATGAAAATCATACGATGATAATGGAACCAAATGAATAAAAAATAATAGTTAAAATCTAAGTAAAGTATAGTAATCTAATGTAAATAACTTTGGTGCTTCCTTTCTTTTGCTCTTCTCACTAAATTGCCTCAAAACCACCATAATCTTTAACTAGAAACACCTCCTATGTATCCACATGAGAAGTAATAGAAGCGAGGCTATGCAATTCATTAGGTGCTAGTAGGTGAAATTCATGGATGAAAAAAAGAAGATGAAAATATGAGGGAGAGAGAAGAAAGCTTTAACATGATTTTTTGGTGTTTGTAAAAGTGGTAACTATTTATGTCTAAACATATAGGAGAGTCACATGCATAGGCTTTTTAAGCCTATATGCACATACTACGCATGGCTTGGTAGGTCTATGGCTCAAAAAGGTCACTAAATAAGCCTCTTAATGACTAGATCCAAGGCCCTTTTAACACTTCAAAGGTTTATAAAATTCAAATTAGAAAGCTTAACTAACTTGGCACAATAGGCTAGTTTTGGAAACCCTGGTTTTGTTTTCCAAAACTTGACTTTGTCTAATTTTTGAAACCCTATTCATGGCTTCCTAAACTATAACTAGGCTCTAAGCTAATTCATTTTCTCTTATTTATTTATCTTTTAATGATATTTGATATCATAAAACCATTTAGACACTTTGAATTTCTTTTTACTTCCCATTGTGTGTGAACTTATAGGTTCCCAAAGCATGTTGGTAGTACACTATAGATAATAGTCCTAATTTAATTAGGATTCTTATAATCCAATCCTATTGGTCTAATAAATTATTCCCAATCAATTATCCACTTATGTACAACTCTAAAGTGGTGTCTAGCCATATATCAAGACTACCCAAGTGTTAAAATTGTCTAATGGTTTAACTTAACCCTTCCATATAAAGTTACTATGCAATTCATTTTTTCACCATAATTTATCTCATTTAGGTTTAAGTATGGGCTTTTTTCAATTGAATGATTGATTAGATATGTTTAATGAAGCCCTAAATATGTTAATTCTAACATTTATTTCTTGATTCCAAAAATACCTTTATGAATCTCATTCACACTTGTATTGCACTTTGGCCAAATATTCTCGAAATAGAGGCATATTAGAATAGTGAGATAAACTCCCTATTATAATCTAAGGTGGTGAATCCCCTATTGATCACTTAGCTACCTTTAAGTATCTTAAACTATACCCAATCACCTACCAATGTATTTATCATAGTGATGTAAGAGCATTAGAGTCAAAGCATAGTTTTTAATACTTAAGTTAACTTTGGTGATCTCAAGTTAGAAGCTACATGTATAACTGATATAAAAAGATTATTTCTCCGAAATATATTCTTTGTCTATGTAAACATTCTCATGTTAGGTCTCCAATGAAGTTGTTTCTCATACAAGCATTAACATGTTATCTCAATGCATTACCATGCTTACAGCTTATGACAACTACTTTTTGACTAGGTTAAATAGCATGACATTTGCTAGTCTATTCGTATTAACAATGACCCATCTTGTTAATTCTAAGACTAGAGATAGCTTTGGTATTTCACATTTACATACAATGAGAATCTCATACTATGAACACTTCATAATTTCATATGCCCTATGAATATACCAAAGACGTTATTACATAGTTTAAAATCATATCATACAAATTAATTAAAATAAGCATTATAGTAATAAAGAATGCCTTTTATTATAAACCAAAGTTTATTATTTACATAAAATATGTCTATTACATTTGAGCTACAGGGCATGCAACTAACAATCTCCCACTTGCACTAGAGCTAATCTCATTCGTATTTAATACCCATATAATTTACATGAAGATCGAATCTATTTTGTGACAATGCCTTAGTAAGAGCATCATCAATGTTCTAATCAGTTGGGACTCTTTCAGTCTTCATATCTTTCTTTGCTACTTTCTCTTTGATGAGGAGGTAACACTTGAGTATATTCTTAGAAGTTGATGAAATCATGGTTTTTTTGACTTGTGTAATGACTATATTATTGTCATAATGAAAAGGTATTAGACAAACAATAGTTGGTACCACTCCTAGTTCTATGATGAACTTCTTGATCCAAATCGTGTTGTTAGCTACATTAGAAGCTATGATGTGCTTTATATTATTTGTTGAGTTTGCAGTTGTATCCTATTTGGAACACTTTCAACTAATTAACTTCTTGTTAACAAGTACAACCTTACTAAAATTTGTAATCATCTTTGTCACATAAAAAGTTGGCATCCATATACCCACTTACTTACTAATCTCCTTCTCCATATACAAAGAATAAATCTTTATTCCATCTTAAGTACTTAAGGATATTCTTCATAGTCTTTTAATGTTCCTCTTTGTTGTTGGATTGGAATCTACTCATAACACTTAGAGTGAATGCTACATCAATTCTAGTACATAACATAACATACATGATAGATACTATAGCCAAAGCATATGTGATCCTACTCATGCATTCTTTCTCCTCTTGTCTTAGGATGAATAGAATTAGAAAAGAGCTTTTCATGAGTCACAGAATTGAATCCTTTCTTTAAAAGATCTATGCTAAACCTTTTTAATAGTTTATCTATGTATATAAACTATAAAAGACCTATCAAGCTCTTGGATCTATCTTTATAGATCCTAATCCCCAGTATGTAGGTTGCTAGACCAAGGTTTTTCATGGACAATCTCTTAGATAGCTAAATCTTGGCTAGTTGTAGGACAGAGACATCATTTTCAATGATTAATATGTCATCCATATATAATACTAGAAAATGACTGCACTTCCACTAACATTTTTGTAAACACATGGATCTTCTAGATTTTTTGAGAAACTAAACTCTTTGATTATCTCATTAAATTGGATATCTAGCTTTTAGATGCTTACTTTAGTCCATAGATGGATTTTTAAAGCTTACATAACTTCTTCTTACTAATGGATGTGAATCCCTTAGGTTGTATCATATACACCTTTTGTAATAGGTTTCTAATAAGGAAAGTTGTCTTCACACCTATTTTCCATATTTCATGATCACAATGAGCAGCAATAGCAAGAAGTATTCAAATTGATTTAACCATGGCTATCGGTGAAATATTTTAATCAAAGTCAATTCCTTGCCTTTAAGGATAACCTTTTGTAACTAACCTTGCTTTATTGGTAACAACATTACCCTCTATGTCAGCCTTCTATTTGAGGATCTATTTACACCTAATGGGTTTAATTCCTTTAGGTGCATCAATCAAAGTCCACACTTAATTTTAATATATAGAATCCATTTCGAATTATGTGTCCTTTAACAATAATTCTAATTCTAAACACTTTAAAACCACCTTATAGCTTAAAGGCTTATCCTTTCTTACTATGGTTACATTATTTTTCTCATTTATGAGAAATCCATATCTCTGAAGAGTAGTATAAACCCTAGTAAAGCATTTAGGAACATGAGTTTCCATAAGTTCTACTATTACATTATCATCATGTGTAATAAGATTAGGATCAATTGGTTAATCTGCTTCTATTTATGGGAATTTGATCAACTTAAATTCTATTCCCATTTCTTCTTTTAGGTAAAACTCTTTCTCTAAGAATATAGCATGCTTTTAAACAAATACACTTTACACTAATGTATTATAGAAATAATATCCAATGGACTCCTTTAGATATCCAAAAATAAACACTCATTAGATTTATAATCAAGCTTATCTAGAACAATTCTTTTCACATAGTTAGGGCAATGAATACTTTTGAATGTGAAATAATTTGTTTCTTATAACACCATATCTCATATAAGGTAACATCAAATGATTTTGATGGAGCAATGTTTAAAAGATAAATAGCAATTTCTAGTGCATAACCCCAAAAATGATTTAGGCAACTTTGTAAAGCTTATAATAGATTGAACCATGTCTAACAGGGTTTGATTTCTCCTTTTAGATACACCATTATGATATGGTGCATATGGATGAGTGCACTGAGATAATATACTATTATCTCTCAAATAACTCTAGAATTTACAACTTACATGTTCACCACCTGGATTAGATCAAAATGTTTTAATACTTCTATCAAGCTATTCCTTAACTTCATTTCTGAATTCTTTCAACTTTTCAAAGGCTACAAATTTATGCTACCTCAAGTACCCATACCTATATCATGAATAATCATTAATAAAGGCCATGAAATAGAGAAACCTACCTCTTGCATGTGTGGTAATTGGTCTGCATATATTTATATGTATAAGGTCTAAAATCCCACTAGCATATTAACCGTATCTAATAAATGCATCTTTGTCATTTTGTGAAATAATCAAGACTCACATGTTTCAATTGATTCATAATCAAATAAAGCTAAGTCACCAAACTGGTGCAAATTGGACATGAGTTTCTCATATTTATGTACTAAGCGACAGTTCCATCAGAAAGATGGTTTTAGGTTGTCCACCTTTTGTCTCTTGGTATTGACATTACAAAGTTCTTTTTGATTATCAAGAACTTAAATTATATTAACATTTGATCCAAAATAATATAAAATATTACATTCATAAATTGAGCAACCCTTGCTTTTATTAGTGGAAATATCAAAATATTGTTCAACAAGAAAAAAATAAAGAAATAAATTCTTATTTAAAGAAGTAACAAAATAACAATTATTAAGCTACAATAGAAGTCTTGAAGGTAATTACAAATGATATATTCATACAACTAATGCAACAACTCTTGCTCTATTTGCCACTTGCAGGTCCACATCACTCTTGTTCAGCCTTTAACTATTCTTTAGCCATAACTTATCAGAAACAAATAAAAACCACAACAATATCGAATAACCACATATTTTTATCAATAATAGTACTAGTATAAATCTTAATAACATTAATACTTGAATTAAAGGCATCTCTTTACTTTTACTTCTTACAAGACTCAAGGTAAGCCTTATAGTTCTAGTTCTAACAATAATGGAAACAAGTTACCTTAGAGCTAATCTTTTTGCCCTTCGATTAGCTTTTAACTAATTAGACTATAATTTCTATTTTGAATATAAAAGTATTAATTACTTTTACCGTGTCTTATGATTATAAAATTAACTCTTAATTCTATTACATGGCTTAGTGATTAAAGCCTAACACTTTTCAGCATTTTAGGTTAAAGTGTCCTTTAATATCTTCAAATGGAATTATCTTTCTGATATCTTATATCCTTTCATTCTATAGAAAATAATTGACAATCTGAGCATCTTATGCCCATATTCTTTCTAAACCATAAGAGACATAGAGGCAATCACATTGCCTTCACCATATGCCTTTAAACAAGCTTTCTATTCTAGCAGGAATATTCATTAATTGATAGAGGTGGAATATATGTGTCCAACACATATTTATCTTTGTGCTTTTGAGAATTATTCTTAGATTTTGAAGTCATTTGAATCAATTTACTTGCAATAAGAATTATAAGTAAATTCAAGTTAAGTGAACTCATGGTGTAGGCATATCGACATATGAAGATTAAGAACACGTTAAAACATGATTATATACATGAATGCATTTTATAAGGTCCTTTATGAAATCTATATGTGCTTTCACTATTTTATTTTGAACCAATAGGCTTCAACTTAATCTAAGAAAACACTATGGTTTTCTTAGTGAAATAATACCTATCTCTTTTTAAGGTTGAACCTTAGGTTTGTGCAATAAGCCCAACCCATAAAAGAAATGGTAGGCATCTCATTCTAATTATATCATATGCAACTACTAATCATTGGGTCACTAGCTCTTTTTGCATATGTATCTTATAGATATTTCCATAATCTACCTTTATAAATATTAACCTTGGGTTTGTCCAATAAGCTAATAGGTTGTCTAAGATAGACACATTAGTATAGTTGTAACATATTTGACATAGCATGAGCTTGGGTTTACTCAATAATCAAACACTAAGAAGAACACTAGTTAAAATTGTACTAATAAGAGGCTTCCAAGTCTTAGTATTTAAATTGAGAGATCTCTTTTATTTTATTCTCATTAGGGCTATAAACTTTGTTATGCTCATACAAAGGGATTTTGCATATTTTGCCATACACATGTATATTTAATCTCTTTAAATCATACATATGTTATTTAATCAAATAAAGTATGCGATTTAGTTAGGGAATTTTACTATATTGAATTCCTTGAGCCAAAGGAAAGTAATTTGGGCCAGACCCTGGGTAATAATGCATGAATTACAAACCTAATAAAAAGTAGAGAAAAATTTTTATTTATTTCTTTGTAGCCTTTCTTGGTGGGCCTTCTCCTTAAATTTTGCTCCTTGCATTATTTCATCTTAATCTAACCTAATGTAATCTAATTACATATCATATTAATTAGAAGATATCATGTTATATGTGTGGGAAATTAGATGAGAAGAGAAATACAAATAAAAATTTGAGAAAAGGCTAGACACAAACATAATTTCACTAAAAAAAATTCTTGCAATGCAAGATCAATCACATTGGTCTATATCCAT
>CANXYI011016285.1:0-12065 GCA_948208565.1 Hura crepitans
TGAAAAGACAAATTGTATGGAAGCTATCTATAGAAGGGCATAAGTCAAACCATTAACTTTCTAACAAGTTGATAGTCATGATGCATGACTAGATGCCTCCCATGATTTATTTAAGAATGGATTTATTGATTAAGAATCAATAATGATTTAAGTGGTTCAAATTATAGAGTACTAGTGCAACTAGGATTTTGATTCATTTTATGCTATTAAGTTGACATAGAAACTCAATGGGTCATACATAAAAGAGGGAAGTGCATTAATGTAAAATAAGAAGTTCTTTAAAGGCATAAGATGCCTTTAAGGCCTTAGAATAAGGAGAAAATAAATAAATGCAATTTAGGCTTACTTAGACTAAGCCTAATGCATATAAAAAAAAGAGATTGGTTTATTTAATTGAAAATGATTTAATTAGTTAGTTGAACTAATTCAATTAAACCTATTAAGTTACAAGGGAATTAGATATGTACTCTAAAGTTTATAAAAGCCCTAAAATATAGTATAAAAGGCCCTATAGCAACAGACCTATAACACCCAAAAAATCTTGGTGTTATGAATAGTACTTCCCAGGATGTGAATAGTATTTCCCAAGGTCGAGTCACGCTAATCTTACTAAATGGAAGTATAAATAATAAGATAATTTTGGGTAAAAATTGAAGTCAAAACAAAGTCATTTAGATTGATAAAAATGACAATTATGTTTTACAGTAGTGTTATATGAATAGTGACTTAATTTTAGTTAAACCGTAAAATATTCAAATTTTGCTCAAAAAATTTCGAGATTGATACAACGTGATACTCAAATATTCTAATTAGCTTGTTGGTGCTAAAATAATAATTTTTGTATATCGAGAAGTATTTTTATGAAAATTGGGTTTAGTGAAAAGATACATTTTTATTCAGCTTTCGTGATTTTTAAGCTCGGGGTTATTAGATGTTAAAAATGAGGCAAAAAAGGCATAAAATGGGTCAAACATGGATTAAAGGTGGAATAATTCATCTTCCTTCCTTAACCCAAGTAGCTAACACCTTAGAGAGGGAAATGAAGCCATTTTTTGCTTCTTTATTACCATTTTAAGCCTGTTCTGATGCATCTAAGCCCCAACTCTAAACTTTTATGACCTCTACGCCTCATTTCTAGCTCGAGATTCATGAAAAATTAAAGGTTTTAACTTATTTTTATGTTCAATAAATAGTAACTCGAGTTTGACTAGGTAAGGTTTTTGAAAGTTTGATATTTTTCTCATATTCCATAGGTGCCTAAAAGTTTATATATGTTGCTGATTTTTCATTTTAGTGTCTAGTTTATTTAATACGAATTTTTATGTATTGAACCTATTATAGACAGTTAAGGAATGTGACAAAATGTGAAGTAAGGGTAAGGAGAAGTATTAAATGATCCTCATGGGGACATTTTAATTCCAAAAGTAAGTGTAATGAAAATAAATAATGTAAATTCATATATGCTTTTAAGTATGTGCATTATATACATGCATATATTTGTGTGTAATTAGCCAATTATGATGATTAATGGTTTATAATCATGTTTAATGATATTATGGATGTGCATTAAAGCATTTAATGTGATTAAAATATATGTGTAACATGTATGGTATGTGATGGTCGAATGGCCTAAAGGTATATATGTGTATGTATGTCTCATATATGCATGTTATTGGTAATGTATGCCCATAAATTGATGTATATGATTAAGGGGATATGAGATAAGATGTGTTACATAAGTGAATAAGGGTTATGATTGTTAAAGGAATAATGTTCGAATGGTCTATATGCATTTATATGTGTGCGTATTCCATATAATGAAAGAAATAGATAATGTATGTAATGAATTTGATGTAAGTGATTATGCATATGTGAAAATGAATGTGTAATTTGATGAAATGAAAGATATGTGTGTCTATGAAGGTATGGTTGAATGGTCTTGTATAATGGCCATAGTGAGTTTGAGGCATATTATGTGTGAAGTGTGACATAATAATATGTTATGTGTTAATGTAACGTTATATGTTATGAGATGAAAGAGAAGACATGATATGTTTTATGAGAAAAACATAATAGCATAATGCATTTTGTGAGCTTATGCTATAAGATAGCTTTAATGTGGCATTTCCATGACACAAGATGTATGATCATATGAATAAGAAGTAAGGATTTTAAAAATCAAGAGATAACACATTTTCCCAATTTGGTCATTGGTTGGCCAACCCAATTTAATTAAAAGCTATGTTAAATTATATTAATAAGGTGAAATTAAAGGTAAATTAGTTAGTAGCCTACGCAACTAAATAGCATAGTTCGATAGGTTGACTTGTCAACTAAGAGTGATAATAATTGTTAAGATACTTTGGTACCTCTGTAGCTTTTGAGTTGTGATACATAAACCTTCGAGTTATTATATAGCCTTTAAGTTATGATGTGTGTTGACCTACGGGTATTATGATTATTTGTGACCTTCGAGTCTGAGGCGTTTTGATCTTTG
Source organism: Hura crepitans (assembly GCA_948208565.1). Lineage (NCBI taxonomy): Eukaryota > Viridiplantae > Streptophyta > Magnoliopsida > Malpighiales > Euphorbiaceae > Hura > Hura crepitans. The sequence goes on from CANXYI011016285.1 coordinate 2,498, forward strand.
AATCTATTTTATAGATCCTTGGATCTGATATGTGTAAGGCTTACATGGTTCCGAGGGCCTAAGTGGTCTACTAAGACTCTATTATCCTTAGTGTTTTTTTTAAGTATGGGCATAATAAATGGATTCTAAGGAAGACTAAACATGGTTTTCATAATATATGAATTTTATACAATGCATGACCTTATGATGTATTATCTCTATGAATTATGTCATGATATAGCACATATGTATGTTATGTATAAAGTTGCATATCATGTAATAAGTTGAATAATTAAATTTCATCTACTAATGTATGATGTTTCATGGCATGGTTACACAAGTTATTTCAATTACACCATTGAGCTATTGCTTAGTGCATCGTCAGTCTTTGTTATGCATAGGTAAGGACACAATTTGAGCTCAAGCCTTAGATCATCAAGTTTATTAAGGGAAGGTGATTCTTTTGGTATATTTTTGGTACACATATCTAGATTACGTGATTTATAGATGTAAAGCACTTATATGATATAAATTTGGGGAAAAATTAGGCATAAACTATATGAAAGTATAAATTAAGGTTTTGAAAAGTTTATAACTTTAATGGAGTCAGTTTTAAATAGTATTGCTTGTATGATATCTTTTCTTGTTGCATGGTTTGTGTTTCTAAGATGCTGACTGATTAGAGTGATTAGAAGGATCATAAGAGTTAAGGAATGAGTTGAAACTATTTATAAAAGTGTGTTTTATAATGTAAGTTACTATTCATATTTTGGATAATGTCTCGGTACAGTTGTTATAATGTCAGATTTTTGACACAAAAAATTCTAAAATAAGGATTAGACCTAGATTTTGGAAATGTTTTTGTTAACTCGTATTTTTATGAAAACTTATTTTATTAACAAGGTTTAAAGTATTTTTTTTTATTGAGTTCGAATTTCATATGAGTTTGGGTAATGCATTTTTGTGTGCTTATTCAGGTCCGACGACTAGATCGAGTAAAGGGTGTCACAAGAGCACTTTAAGGCATAATAAATAGAAAATTCAATTTTCTTCTATTTTCTAATCTCTTTATTTTTTTCTTATTTTTTTGTGATTTAATTCTACTAGTCGTTGAATTAAATAACAACTTGTTAATTCACTTTAGAGGTGTTATTAATCTCCTTCTCTTTCATGGATTACTATTGGAGGCATTTCCAATTAGAGTTCTATGGTTTATGACAACCCAACACCAAAAGAAGATTAAAAGAGAAGAAATTAGCTATTTATGGTAAATTCTAATACTCTAAGCTATAAGTTAAAATTATTTGTTGTAATAGATCCTTGGTTTATTTTTCAAATTTTTAATTTTCCATTACATACTATAATTGCATGAGTTTTAAAATCTTTAAGGACCTTTGCTTAGAAAGTGTGGATTTGTACATCGCACTTTTATAGTTTATCACTACAAATGAAGTGATTAGGTGTAGGTGTCAAACCAAGAAGTCAAATCTATTCTTGAGAAAATAGTGAAATTTGAATTGAAAGTATTAGAGTCGGCATTTGATAGATGTATTATGGCTTATAGAATAGCTTATAAAACACCAATAGGAATGTCCCCATATCGATTATTCTTTAAAAAATTGTTGCACTTATTAAAGAACTAGAACATAAGGCATATTAGGTTATCAAATAGTGTAACATGTCTTTGAATGCAGTTGATAAACATAAGAAATTCTAACTATAAGAATAAGAGAAAATTCGGAATGAAGCTTAAGAGATTGCAAGTATATATGTAATCCCCAAAAATCTTGATGTTATGAATAGTACATCTCGGGATATAAAAGTGTTTCCCAAGAGCTAGGTCACACTGATGTGGCTGAATGAAAGTATTAACCATAATATAATTTTGGGTAAAAATTAAAGTGAAAATAAAGTCATTTAAAAGGTAAAAAATGATAGTATAGATTTTATGATAGTGTCTAATAAATAGTAACCTAGTTTTAGTAAAATATATTGTTTTTGCTAAGAAAAATCTGGGAATGGCATAACTTGATAGTCAAATATTCCATATAGTCCATTGGCATTGCAATTGGAATTTTTGAATGTTGTAAAATAATTTATCAAATGCTAACGAGGACAAAAATAATTAAGTAAACTGGATTTTCTTCATTTTTTAACATGATTTTATAAGACTTCTGGATCTTGATGTAAATGATTTTATGGCATATTAAAGAACTCTAAAGAAGGCTTTTAAGGAGAGCAAAATAATATTTAAAAGAGAAGGAATAAAGAAGAAGAAAAAGGAGAGCCATTGGATCTCGTTGATCATTGCTCTTGATCATTCATTAAAATGGTTATAAATAGGGGTCAAAGATGAATAAAAAGTCAACTTTTTCATTTTCTTCTTCTTCCTTTCTCCCATGGTGGCTGATACCACTCCTCCTTCTCCTTACCACCATTTTTTCTTCTTCTTTCTCATAACTAACCCCTAAAACAAATCAAACCCCCCTAAATTCAACCTTTTGGTTATTATTAACCCTATCAATTTCAAGAAAGAAAGCCTCAATTAGAAGATTTTTAAGGTTAGGGTTTTATATAAATAGTAAACAATTTTTGGAGGAATGATTTTCTTTTGGGTTTAATATTTTTCTAAGAGTTTATGGAGTTATATAAGACATCTATAAAGTTATATTTTATTTTGGATGAGCGATTAATTTTATATGAATTTTTATTTATGGAAATTAAGTTTGTTATGAACAAAAAGGAGACTAAGGCACTTCCAAGGGTAAAAATAAGGTGTAAAAGGCTTCTTAGTGTCTAAAAGACACTAATTGTTATGTGTATTCATTGTAGCAAAAGGATTTAATATAAGTGTATATGTTAAAATGTGCATGTTTGTATGTGTCTAATATGTATTGTATGTAAAATTGGTGTAAACTTATGTGTGAGGATAATATGATGTTAAGGATGTGATTTTAAACCTATTATCATGTTGAGAATATGATGGTTAAATGGATTTTAGGTGATGGCCGAAACATACCTACGATATAGTTTAGTGTTTTTATTAATGGCAATTTGTAATTAGGTAATAGTTAAGATAAATGATGATTAACAATATGTGATTTCTTAATTTGGTCTTAGTTTTCATGAGTTCAAGTATGCATGTGGTAGATGACACCTTTATGATTTTAAGAGTATGTTATGTGAATTTGAGAACTTAGTTCGTGATCTAATATAAAACTTATGTAAGAAAAAGTTATGACTTGTTTATGTAAATAATATGCTATGTGGGCAAAATGAAAAGAAATGGAAGCTATATGCATTTTATGTGCTTAAAAGTAAAAGATATGTATGTGATGTACGATATAATGAGATATGATAATGGCTTTGATAATCATGTTTTGTGTGATGGATTTAATGTTCCCATATGATGAGGTATAGGCATGGTAGTTATATGGAGCTAAAGGCTTATATTGGATTGTGAATACTTAAAGTATTCACAATGGATATTTATGGCATACGAGCATGAGGTAAATGGATATACATGTAATAGATGTAAATTGGCATAATGTGATGATGAAGATGCAAAAATGATGTTTGTATGATATGATATTATATGTGTGAATAAAAATAATAAAATGACATAATGTGAAAACATTATAAAATTGATCTTAGTCATCCCCTGTGGTCATTTGTTGGCCAAAGGACTTGTAAGTTACTTAACAGTTATTCTAATGAGGTAAAACATAATTAAGAATAGTGATGGCCCATATAAGTAGACAACCTAACTTGGATAGGTTTGCTAGTCAACTAGGGAGATTAACAATTGCTAGGGCACTTTAGTGCTTATTTTAGGCTTATAGGCTAATGTATTTTACCTGTGGGCTTTTATTTAATATTAGACCTATAGGTAAACATACTAGACCTATAGGTAAACATACTAGACCTATAGGTCAATGCTTTAAACCTTTAATTCAATGTTTTAGACCTCTATAGTCAATGCCAGACCTTTATGGTCAATGTATTAGACCTTTGGGTCAATGCTAAACCTATGTGGTTAACGATTCTCATTATCTAATTTCAGGAGTTTATTTTAAGTATATGGGCAAAGTTAATGAGTAATTCTTTATTAAATAAGACTTGAACATATAAATAGATATGAGAACATGTATGTTGGCACATAAATTCATATGTGAACAAGTGATGTAAATTATTATGAATGTTCACCCGTACACTTATGTATGGCATACTGCACATAGTATAAATTATTTATATTTGTTGATGCTAGATGAATGCATAAATGTATGATTGCATATGCATCAGTTAAATTATGCTATATGGAATACACCACTATGTATTATGCTTAACGTATTATTCTTTTTATGATACGTAGTTAAAAGTACAGATAAAGCTTAAAGCCTCATCAATAGTGTAGATCAAGAGACACCATATTTTGGTATTTTAATTTTCCCATTGTATAAATAATGGGATGTATGTCATGTTGGCACTCATATGTTGTACAAAGGGGAAAATGGCCTAAACTAGTTTTTATATGTTTTGTAACTTTAATTATGATGCAATATTTTGTACTATATATATATATATATATATATATATATATATATATATATATATTTAAAATACTTTTTATTAGATTTCTTTATTTTCATTATATAAGAAAGAATGTTCTAAGCTCCTATGTTGTGTTTATGGGATGGATCAGGAGGATTCTATAGTGATAATTGGATTAGAAATGATTTTAGAAGTGTTATTTTTAGTTGTAGTTTATTATTCATTTTGGGGTAGTGTGCTAGTTTAACCATTGTGCTACCAGATTTTCAACACGATGATTCCCAAATGTTTTCAAGGTTTTAAATAAACTAAGATTTTAAAAGTTTAAAATAGTTCAATTTTTTCAAAAAGGTTTTAATTTATACAAATTTTTAATAAGGGTAGTTTGGATATTGTTTGCATGTCACTTCTTATTTAAGTCTGGCAACTGGATCGGGTGAGGGGTATCACATTTTGTTATGTATTAAAGCTCTGGTTTAGGTGTTCCTTGGTATATAAGAGTGACATATAAGTTCCTAGAGTCTAAGATCATGTATCACATAATTATACACTATTAAGGCTTGTAATATATTCTTTTTCCTGTAGACCAAAGATGAGTGAGTTAAAGGGTGGTTGAAGAAAAAGTTGAAAGCCATGAATTAACCTCAATTAATGTGCCCACAAGGGTAGGTACATTAACACCTAGTGCCGTGGGAGTGGGTGCACTATCTTAGCCTATTCTTCTACACTAAATGGTAAAATTACTGAGACAAGCCATTATTGCAACTACATTTCCTCCTCTAGCAGTACAATAGCCTTTAGTTTCTCAAGCCCTTCAGATGACCTACCTAAAGAGGATTAAAATGATAGGGGTTGAGGCTTTTAGAGGTGAAGGATTAGATGACTTGATCAAGTTTAAGTATTAGCTCGAGAGGATGATTAGAACTATGCAACAACTTAAATGTACAACTAAGGAGAAGTTGATTTATATAACATTCTTACTACAAGAGAAGGCATTTACATGGTGGGATTCCTTGATAGGGCACATGCTAGCTAAGAAAGTAAGTTGGGATTTCTTTTTGGAGGCGTTTAAGAAGAAATTTATGACAAAAGACTATCTTGATAAAAAGAGGTAGGAGTTTATGGACCTAAAGCAAAGACACTTCTCTATATCTGAATATGAGAAGGAGTTTTACCAAGTTAAGTTGCTATGCTAAGGAGATAGTCATCAAGGAGGTAGAGAGGTGTAAGAGATTATGAGATTAAGCTTCAAGTGGCTTCATAAAGCTTATGGATTTTATAGCCTTAGTTGTAGCAACACGTATAGTTAAGGATATCTAGAAAGAGAAAAATAAGTTTTATTAGAAAAAGAGACCTTATGGTTAGGTGCAAGCTATATTAGCTCCTCATTTTAAGAAGAAATACAAGTATGATCAGCCCTAATAGATTTAGCAATAGAGGCAAGGTTAGACTCAGATGTCTTAACATAAGGCATAGGCAGTTAATGCACCAACTTTTATGACTAGGAGTGCACCAGTGGCAAGATGCCAACATTAAAATAGAAAGCATAAGGGAGTTTATTGGAAGACCATTCCTAGAGCATTCTATAGGTGTGGTTATAATGACCACTATTAGAAGTATTGCACAATAAGACCTATTTTGTCTATATAGTTTTAGGCTTCTTCATTAATTGTTACTAGAAGCAAGAGAGGAGATAAAGGAGACAAAGGAGCCAGATTAGTGGGTGATCAGAGACCCATATTAGAGACAGTAGAGAGGGCAGAACCTAGAGTGCATGTACATTAATATGCCCTTAGGGTAAGAGAAGATGTTGATTATTTGGATGTGATTATAAGTATATTTTACCTTTTTGATATTGTAGTTTTATGTTTGATTGATCCAAGTTCTTCACAATCATACATGCACCACACAGGCACAAGATAAAGGGTTAGAGTTAGAATAGCTTGATATAGACATTATGGTTAGCAATTCTATAGGGCAACATATATAAGGAATATCCATTAACAGTACAAAGATATGTGCTTTTTGCTAGTTTTATTGAGTTACCCTTTGATTAGTGCAATTTAATCTTGGGCATGGACTAGTTATCCAAGCACCATGAAATGGTAGATTATAGAAAAAAAGGATTTATCTTCGAACAACTAATAAATCAGAAGTCATGGTTATGGGTAAAAGATTAGACTTCATGGCTAATGTGATTTTATAGCTAGATAGAAGATAAGAAAAGGTTATCAGGCTTACTTGACACATGTGGTTGATGCTAGAAGAGATGAGCTAGATAATCATTAGATACTAGTAGTGGCAAAGTTTATAGGCGTGTTTCTAAGTGTACTACCTAGTTTACCACTAGAATAGGAGTTTGAGTTTTGTATAGAAGTTCTACCTAGTATGACACCATTATTGATAGCTCTATATAGAACGGCACTTGTAGAACATAGAGAGCTAAACATCCAATTGCAAGAACTACTTGACATGGGTTTCACAAGATCGAGTATATCAGCATGAGGAGCACCGATTTTGTTTGCGAAAAAGAAGGATAGATCCTTAAGATTGTATATGGATTATTGATAGCTGAATAAAGTGACAATCAAAAAAAAAGTATTCGTCACCACATATAAATAACCTATTTGATCAGCTCAGAGGAGTGAGAATTTTCTTTAAGATTAACCTAAGATCAAGTTATTATCAATTGAGAATTAAGGAAGTAGATGTTGCTAAGACAACTTTTTGGATTAGATATAGACACTATGAGTTATTGGTAATGCTAGTTGGCTTACCAATGCTCTAATAGTCTTCATGGATTTGATGAATAGGATTTTTTACCCTATTTAGATCAATTTGTTGTGGTTTTCATTGATGATATCCTAATGTATTCTAAAGGTAGAGAAGATCATGAACAACACCTCAAGATTGTATTACAGACTATGAGAGATGAAAATCTTTATGCTAAGCTTAGCAAGTGTGAGTTTTAGCTTGAGTAAGTGTCTTTCTCAAGACATATAGCATCATCAGAAGGCATTAGAGTAGATCCCGACAAAATAGAGGGAGTTATAGAATAGAAGCCACTTAGAAATACAACTAAGATTAGAAGTTTCTTAGGTTTGGCTAGATATTATAGAGGTTTTATTAAGAAATTTTTCCATCATAGCAACTTCTATGACATGGTTGCTATGCAAGAATGCTCTATTTATTTGGGATAACAAGTGTCAAGAGAGTTTTGACAAGCTAAGAGCAATGTTGACTAAAGTTCTAATTCTTATGCAACTAGTGTGTAGACACTAAGTCCCTGGAGCTCTTATGTTCGGTTTGCCTAATGATGATGAACAGGACGAAAATCCTAACAAAAGGGATTTTTTACGTCTGAATTGAAGATTTCAAAATTTTCCTTAAAAAATGGGGGTTTAAAATAGCTATTTTCCTAGAGAAAATGGTCTTTTTGGAAAAACGGGCTGTTTCTGCAAGGGAACGGTCGTTCTCAATCCAAAACTACCAAAACAGCCATTTTGATTGCCAAAACAAGCCGTTTCCATAAGGGAATGGCTGTTCTCAGGCCAAAACAGCCATTTTGATTGCCAAAATGGCCGTTTTGACTATTTTCGCCAAAATGACCGTTTTGAGCTAAAAACGGCCATTTGCAACCTCAGGAAGTGTGTATAAAATGGAAATTCATTTTTCCTTAGTAAGGTTGGTTATTTTAAGCAGAGATAAAATACACTAAAAAGGCAAAATACACTCTTTTAATACTATTTTTTTGGGATTTTTGAATATTCAAGCATAGTTTTTTTCAATCCAGTCAAGATCTTTTTTGAAGGTAAATATACTCGGTGTGTCAACTGACCCATTTTTCTACTGCTTTCATTTTTCTTTTTGCTTTATCCATCTACGAGTTAGATGTGATAATTTGTTTGGCCAATATTTTTTACATTTGTGGGACTGCTCATTTTTATTTTATTTCTGTCTGCCCGTCTATTTTTGCTTTGCATACTAATATATTATTTATGTTGTTTTTACTATTTTTATTCTTCTTTCTGATTTATCTATCTACCAGTTAGATGTGATAATTTATTTGTACAATATTTTTATATTTGTGACTGTTCATTTTTTTATTTGTGTCTATCCATCTATTTTTTATTTGTATACAATATTTTATTTTTATTGTTGTGATGCAAGTTGTTTGGTTATTTGGGATTTGACTGTTATATTTTCGGCCACCTCATTAAATCTCGGTGAAGTAATCTTTTAAAGACCCATTATTTTTTGTTGTCTATTTTATTCTGTGTTCTGTATGTTCTTCTACTAATTTCTTTTATTATCGCCTATTTCTAGTTAGATAGTATTTTAGGTGTCCCAAAATGTAATTTTATTTTATTTATTTATTTATTTGGTTAGAATATATTTTAGGTAATTGGCATGTATTATATTTTTATTATCAAATTATTTCCCTATATATTTTGTGAATGTTGTAATAATTAGAAATGATTTTTCACATGTTAGGAAAAATAACCGAAACATTTTTTATTTAATTGATTAGTGTTTTGCTAATAAAATGGGTTTTGATTTTTCTTAATAAAAGTCACAGCAATAAAAATTATTTCCTAAAATTCACATGCGAGAACCAAAGTTCTCAAACTAAATCCATCACCCGATTTTATGTATGATATTTTCAATTTCAATCCCGAAATATTCCATGAATGCCGAATTAGGTAGAAAATGATTTTGCACATTAAAAAGAAATAATAATCAAAATCATTTTATACCCAATAAATTGGTGTTTTGCTAATAAAATCAATTCTGATTTTTTCTTAATAAAAGTTACAATGATAACATCCATTTTCTAAAATCGACACGCGAGAACCAAAGTTCTCAAACCAATCTTCCAAATAAAAGTCACTATAATAAAAATCCATTTTCCAAAATTGGCATACGAGAACCAAAGTTCTCAAGACAATCAACTACTCAATTTCATGTATGTTGTTCTAACTTCAAGCACCTATTTATTTTTTGTAAACATTTTTTATGATTCCTCATACATGAATAC
>CANXYI011016297.1:0-11939 GCA_948208565.1 Hura crepitans
ATTTTTACATAATATGTTAGATTCTAAGGTTTTCATTGAATGTATGGTTTAATGAAATTGATTGATTAAATTTGCAATTAGCATGATAATTACATGATAGAAATAGTTAATTGAATGAAATTGACTTGAATTGGATGAAAGCCCCAAATGGCCTAGGGTTATACATTATGTGTAATGCCCGAAAATCTCAGTTTTATGAATATTACTTCCTAGGATGTGAATATTATTTCCCAAGAATCGGATCACACTGAGAGGACTAAGAGGAAATATTAATCATGAAACAATATTGGGTGAAAGTTGAAATGAAAGTAAAGTCATTAAAGTGATTAAAGATGCAGTTAAAAATTTTACAATGATTTTATGTGAATAGTGACCTAGTTTGAGCTGAATGATAAAATAGTCGAGTTTTGCTCAAAATGACCCAAAAATAGTAGAACTTGAAGGTAAACAAATTCTAAATAGGACAATGGTAATAAAATTAGATTTTTAAAGCTCAAATATGCCATCTTTCACCTGATCAGGTAGCTAGACTCAAATAAGAGATGACACACTAACAACCTTGACTTATTCTCGCTTTGTCACCTTATTTGATTAAACTCTTATCTTTTAACACCCTTTATTGAGTTAATGGTTATGCGATGTCTTTAAAGATACATTTGTCAAGTTATGTTACATGTGCTTATGTATATCTAATCTTATTCTAGTTTAATAAGAACCCAGTAGCATAACGGTTGCATAGTGATATAGAGCAAAATAAAACCTATTAAAGATAATGTGTCTAGAATAAGCTCAATCTCAATCCACAATTTAGGATCTTTTTAATCCTCTTAATCCATCCAAATCATCAACATCACAATCATAGTAATCACATCATCTTTAACAATTATATTAGTAGCGAAAGGGTATAATTAAGCACACACATGCCATATTTACATTAAGACCTATCATATTTATTTTACATAACCGAGCTAGACTCATACCAACTAATTACATACGAGTGCCATCTATCATTATATACATCACACTAAGAGATATAAGAATATACCAAGATGGCAACTGTTGAATTTGCTGCACTGCAACCTTGAGGTTAGCCCGATGCTAGCTATTTACGACCTACACATTGAAAACATAATATGCTAAGCATAATTCTTAGTGGTGTATATAATAAAATATGATTACACTTGCACACATACATATATTCACAAATATTATGCAAGGCCTATATATGTATAACATAATGCAATCACAGACCATAACATGATTATGCATTGGTTTATTTATTCTTGTTACTATTAATTGTGATTGTAATTGAGATTATACTTAACCTCCCTTAATTTATCTTGTACCAATTATGTAATGCTCAAAAATATTAGTGTTATAAATAGTACTTCTCGGGATGTGAATAGTATTTTTCAAGTCCTAGGTCACACTAATCTTATTGAGTGGAAGTATTAATCATAACATAATTTTGAGTGAAATTTAAAGTGAGATTGAAGTCATTTAGATGGTTAAAAATGACAGTTAATTTTTATGGCAGTGTCACGTAAAATATTCAATTTTTGCTTACAAAATTTTGTGATTGATACAACATGATATTCAAATATTCCAAATAGTCCATTGGCATTGAAATTGAAATTTTTGGACATCAAGAAGTATTTTTACTAAATTGGGCAAGCTTAAAAAAAGTTATGTTTTTATCGGATTTTCTTAGTCTTTGAGCATGGTGTTTTAGAGGCCTTTAGATATTATTTAGAGGAGTTTTATAAGGGTTTTAGAAGTGTAAATTGAGGCTAGAAATTTAGAGAAAGAAATTGATTTACAAAAAAAGGAAATAAAGGATTTTTAGTAGCCATTGGATGAGGAGGACTTAAAATACGAACCATTGGATCTACATACTTCTAATTTAAAAGAGATAGTCAATATAGTCAAACTTTAAATAGTTTTCTTCTTTATTTTCCTTCTCTTAGCCAATGGTTACTCCCTTTTCCATAACAACCATTTTCTTTTCTTCAATCTCTCAAATTCATGCCCTAACTTTACTTTTAAGCCATTAATCTCAACCTCCATACCCTTTAATCATCATCTAAAGTAAGAAAATGAAGAGAAAATAGAAGATCTTTGAGATTTTAGGAAGCGGTGAATAGTAAACTTTTTTTTGCTATAGGTGATTTTTCTTTGGTTTTTCTTATGATTTAGAGGTGCCTAAGAACACATATATGTAGATGGTTTTGATTTTGGAAGCTTGTATGATTTATTGTGGATTTTTGCATTTTCTTCCCTATATGTATATGTAGAGAAAGAAGACCAAAAGAAAGATAAAGGGAAGAGCAAGGCTTAAGGTGTTCTAATGGTGGGGAAAAGTTATTTTTGGTATGTGTAATCCCTATAATATACATTATGTGTGTGCACATTTCTAAATTTAATGCTTATGTATGTGTGTGTGAAAGTGTATGGATGTGAGCATTTATGGCTCAAATGAATAATAAATGTTGTTTTGTTGCTATAATTATGCTAAATTTCATGTTATGTGATGAATTAAATGCATTGGTGGGTAATGGTAGTGTTAGCTGAAATGTTATAAGATATATGCCTAATATGTGTGTGAAAATGTAATGCTTGATAATGTCATATGTGTTGTGAAAATGAGCTTTATTTTGGTGGCGTGATGAAAAGAATATAAATGTTGGTGTGGTGTTTATGTTGGCCGAATGCTTTAGTGTATGTTTAGGAGGGATTTTGTGAACCAAATTGGTATAAAAGTGTGTCATATGTGCATGGTTAAACATGGATGTAATTATGTGTTATGATGAGAACATAGTATATGGAAATAACATAGTGGCCAATGGTGATAATGAAATGTCTAAGGGTATTTTCATCTATATGGTGTGTAAATAAAATGAGTTACCTATATAGTGTCTAATATGCTTATAATATGTATATTGTTATGTTAACAACAAAGGAGGCTATATTTTGAGTGTGAAATCCATATATGGTTAAATGTTTGGTGGAATTGGTAATTTAGCATAATTAATGCTAGTTGATCAATGGTTTTTATAATTGGGTTACAAGGATGACTAACAATGAAATGAGATAATGAGTGGTTTATAAATTGGTTATTGATAAGAATAAATCTTAAATGAAATATAGGTATGGACTATTTTGTTAGCACCAAAAGTGTTTTGGTAAATGCTTTATACAAGTGGATAAGGAGTAAATGATTTATGTTGATGATGTGTGAGATGGTAACATATGATATATGGCTACAAATATAATGTGTCATGCAAACAAGAACATGGCCAAATGACTTTATTGGAAAATCTTATTAGGATCTCATGTATGCTTATAGAATGAGTATGGTAATGATGTAATTAGAGAGAGAAGATATATATTGATGTTGAGAATAATTGAAAACTGTAAATTTTCCCCTAAGGTCATTTGTTGACCAATTTAAGAATAAAAAGTATAGCTAATCTATATTAAAAAGGCAAAACTAAATTAAACATGGTGAGTTGCCTATATAAATTAGACCACCTAGACTGGATAGATTGACCAGTCAACTAGGGATAGATAGCATTTGCTAGGATATTTTGTTGTCTATAGGTCTAGTACAGTTGTCGTAGGGTCCTATAGGGCCATTATACAAACCTTAGACTGGTATAATAGCTGTAAGGTCTAGAATGGCCACTATACATGTATAGGTGGGTACAACCATCGGAGGCTCTTCGTGGCCACTGCACATTATGACCTAAGTGGTTAAGTAGTCCCATTATCTAGTTTTGGAGCATTTGTCTTTAATTATGTGTATAATAATGGTAAATAAAAATAAATGAGTTTAAATATAAAACAACATGATATCTAACTTATTTAGTGTATGATTATAGAGTAAAAGTGTCATGATGGATAGTTTTATGCATATGATGCTTTTGAATTTATATATATTGTATGGATTGTTATATGTTATAGAAAGGTAAATTGGGATAATTGCTATATTTTATTTATAAATTTTCTATTGTGTTTGCTATTACTGCACATTTGCATATGAATGTGAAAATATATTGTATTGTTTACACCATTAAGCATATCGCTTAGTGCATCCTTTGTTTTTGCGATGTGTAGGTCAAAGAATCCATATTAGAGTCAAAGCCTTGATATCTACAGTAGATCAAGAGAAGAAATACTTTTGGTATTTTGTTATTATGTATATATTATGTGATATATCCATATAGTAGTACGCATATATAGCAAAGAGAGATTAGGCTTAATCTAAGTTGTTATTGATTCTGTAACCTTTTAAAATGAGATTAAACTAAATTTTATGCTTGTATGATATCTCTTCCTGTTAGATGCTATTTTAAATTGTGATAATGATCTGGATGGTCAGGAGGACTAAATTGTGTTGAGGTGTGTTGGACTGTATAGAAGTGCTATTTTAAAAACTGCAAGTTTACTATTCATTTTAGGATAGTGTCCTAGTACAGTTGTTATATTGCAGGATTTTTGACACGAGGATTCCCAAAACTATTTCTAAAACTTAAAAGAGAAGTTTTCAATTAATACAAGTCTTCATAATTAATATATGAATAAATAGTTTTCTAAAGGTCTTAATTTGTATAGGTTTTTATAATAAAGAAAGTTTGGATATTAATTTATGTGTCACTTCTTATTCAGGTCTGATGAATGGAATGGGTAAGAGGTGTCACATATTAACCATTACTTAGCCATATTTGACAGACTCATACCCTAATACTAGATATTGAGATCATGATATGTAGTGGTTCGTATTTTAAACCTCTTCGACTGCTGCACCAGCATGTAAATATGTAGTGACCCTCTTGAACCTCAACAACTGCTGCACCAACGTGAGTATGTGCAATAGCCATCATAAACCTCAATGATGGTTGCACCCATAAGAAAGTGTGCAGTGGCCCTTATGGACCTCAACAGTGGCTACATTCGAATGAACACATATAACATTGACATATAACACATAGATGTGTGGTGGCCCTCTTGGATCTTAATGGCTGTCGCATCCATATGAGTATAACACCAAAGTGTCCTAGCAGCTGCTAATTCCCTAATTGATTGGTCAACCTATCTAGTCTAAGTCGTCCAACTCATATGGGCTAGTGACATCTTAATTTTAGTTCCACACAAGTTATAGAGTTTATATATATTGTCACAAGTTCTTATCTAATTATTTAGACACATGATTATTATGTACCTTTCTAACTTTATGTCACTAATTCATTGCTATCATTTCCATCTCTTATCAAATTATGTACTCATCCCATGTATCATGTCTCATAACCTAATTTCAATCATCCATTTACCATCACTTAAACATGTATTTCATATCACTCACATCATCACACTTACATGCACACTTCATTCAATTTAAAATGCAATGTCATACATATTCCACAAAATTTAACTCCGGTGTATAATATACCTCTAAAATCAAGTTTAGTATCCTTTATTTATCTGTATATTAGCATCAATTACATTATACACATTAATGTCCCTTTACACACATAATTCGATCAAAATTTGGGTCTCACTAATTTAATTATTGTTGATCCAAATTTCATTTGTTTCACTTATTTTACATGCTAAAAACCTTAATCTAACATGTTTGCATTTTTAAACCTAACTAAACCTCTAAATTATCAAATTTAGTGTTATGTACACATTCTTGAAAAATTGAAATTACACATACGTAAGCATATTTTATCAAATACACTTATAAGCGATTCCTCAGCTTCCCAAAAGGCATCTCAAACCTTCTCTTTTCCTTTCCATTGTGTATCCTCCAATTTCTCTAAAAACATAATAGGATTTAGATTAGAAAAATTTGTAGGAAATTCTATACTACATAAAACTCAAAAATAACACTAGACCCATTAAACCAAGCATGCCTAATTACCTAAAAAAATATTAGGGCTCCAAAATAATACTTACCTAGATTTAGGGGTTGAAAACCCTAAAATTCCCTAAAATCACTTCCTTCTTGCTTGCTTAACACCAAATGAAGCCCTAAGAGTGATGAAGATTGATTTTAGGGCATGAATCGAAGCTCAATTGTGAGAATTGATGAAGAAATAAAGAAAATAGAGAAAAAATGGCATTAACTTAGTGTAGGGGAGAGGAAGATGAATTAGATGATATGCTACATCAAAACTATGTAAAACCACTTTTTATATAATATTCTTCAACGGCCACAATTTTGCCACATGGCATCCAATGGTTAGGAAATTTTCTCTTCAATTTAAGTGCTTCAAAAATCCAATTTTAAACTTTAAGGCCTCTAAATATTCCTCTTTATGTACAATAGTTTTAGAAAATTCCTAATTTACCAACTCCTAAAATCTAGTGTTTAAAAACCATTAATCGCATTTTCCTTTAATTTAGATAAATTACTTATCAATGTCAAAAAATTTCAATTTTAGTACTATTGGCCTATTTGGAATTTTTTACCTTCAAATCATGCTATTTTTGGATTCTTTTAAGCACAACCTAAATGTTTTATCGTTCAACTTAAATTGGGTCACTATTTAGAGGACACCACCGTAAAATTTTTAACTGCATCTTTAATCATTTTAATGACTTTACTTTCATTTCAAATTTCACCTTGTATTATTTTATGATTAATACTTCCTCTCTATCCTCTTAGTGTGACCCAATTCCTGGTAAATACTATTCACGTCCCAAGAAATACTATTCATAAATTTGAAATTTTTGGGTGTTACATTATATGTATAGGGTTTTTTTTATTTGATAATGATATTGTGAATTGATGTGACATACATGTAACTGGCATGTCTAATTGATGATTAGCATGTCCAATTGAACAAAATTCCTTATAGAATTAAAATGCCCAATTTGGCTTAGAATTATTATTATGTGAAAAGCAAATTTTTAAAATTGGATGTAAAAATTTAAAATTAACATGGTATTAATGAAATTGGCCATAATTATGACTTTTAGCATAATCAATTTGAAGAAATAGCTTAATTTGATGTAAAATCTCTCTTTGGCCAATAAAATTCAATTATACGAAAAAGGACTTTGCGAATTAGTAGTGAATTTGAGCAATTGATTTGAAAATTATGCAATTGGTATGGAATTAAAGTGTTTGGCATGGTTGAGTCGATGAGAAAGTATTGATGGTGAAATTCATAATCATAACCAAAACTCATGGGAATTATAAAATTAGGCAATTTTATTATTAATTGCTCTATTTGGTGCTAAAAGATGAAAATGAGGAACTTAGAAGTGATTTTATGTGAATATTGTGATAGTTTGTTTAATTGTCATGAATATATAAAATTATGAAAAATTTGATGTAACATGTGAAATTTTTATAGACAAGCTTTAAAAGCTAGATTACATAAGAATATGTGAATTTGATGTTTGACATGGTAAAAATTCAAGGACAACATAAAAAATTGAGTGATATGGTTATTATGTGCAAAATTGAGGAAAATATATGATTCTTGTATAAATTACCATTTATAATGCTTAATGAAGTTATTAAAATCTTTTGGCATGAAATAAAGTGAAAAAAATTCGACAAAGAAAACAAATGATGAAATATGGGAAAAATGCCCAAGTATGCTTAGACTAGAAAAAGTGGCATTCGGATATATTGCCATGCCAATAGGGTAGTTTTGGCAATACTGGCATGATCATATCATAGTCATGCATTTATGACTATAGTAGGTATCATTGCTTCTCGATCACTTTATTTGACCGAGGCACTTAGTGCTTAGTCTATAGCATCGACTATGTACCTTTATAATGAAGGCACCGTTGTGTAACCTATAAATCAGTCTATACTCACCGCCACGTTTTAGTACTAGTATACCCATTATCGGATCTATTAGACTTAGTCTTAGTGTATTGTGGGCTATGTGATGAATAAATAAGTTAATAGAAAATAAAAAAAATGAGATAAGTTAATGTAAATAACCAAATGAATATGCAAATAATAACCGATTTAAGAAAAACATGAAAATGATATAAATACATGTTTCTTACTATTGGTGTGTAATTTAGATGGTATATACATATGATGCTTTCTTAGATATTAATATGTCTATACTTCTAAATAAATGGCATGTATGACTTTTAAATGTATGAGTTTTCTAAATAATGCTTATGTCATTTTCATTATATGAAAATGTATGTAAATTGGCTATATGTGTGACGATGACAATTATAGTTATAAAAAGTTATGAGTGATCCACTATGGAAATTTTTCTTAGGGCGTGTTTTTTTCCTTATGTGTAGGTAAGTAACATTTTGACAAAAAAGAGTAGTCGAAGAGGAAAGTAGATCCACAGTGACCTCTAAACACAGTAATATGAGGACTTCTTAGTAGATGTATGCCAGCACGCATACTTGTATACATGAGCATGTTCCATTAAAAGTCATAAACAAGAAACATGTTTATACAAATTTGTAATTAATTTTGTCACTCTTATTAAGTTGTAAAACCTTCATAGTATTATTTTGTAACTATTATTCATGACTATGATATGTGGTTAAGTTATGCATGATGAGAATTATGAACAGACTATGTGTTTTCTGATGGATGAAATAAAGAATTATAGTAGATTTAAAGTTTGATGATTATGGATATTGTAAAAAAATTTAGGTAATCTTTTGAACAATCGATATGCTATCAAATTATCAAGTGCAATGATCCTAAATATGTAATTGGCTAATATAAGATAAAAGAAATTTTATAAGACACAAGTTAAATGCTCTACACATGAATTATAGCATCACATTATCCTTCCAAAATTAGGATTTATTATAGAATACTGCATTAGAATTTACCCTTTGAAGATAACCAATAACTCCTTATATTGCTTTTCAATGATCTCTATTAAGATTATCTATATATCTAACTACAAAGATGATATCAAGATAGTGCTATGCATTGCATACATTAAATAGTATAGTCTAATTGATTAATTACTCTTTTAAAATTTTCAACTAATTTATTAGAAACATCAAATGGAGAATTGATATCTAAATGATTAAATTTGGAAAGAACCTTGTCAATGTAGTGAGAATCCTATTACATTTCCTAACTTTGATCCTGAGATAATACCAGACTATCCCAAATCCTGTATTTTGGATTGAGAAGTTAAGTACATCTTTCTATCTTTTATACATTACATATTAGTTCACATTATTAGCATGTCATCAACATAAAGACTACTATCATTCCATAATCCTTTGTGAACCTGTAATAAATAAATTTATCCACTCCATTATGTTTAAAACCATTTGATAATATCACATTATCAAAATTTTCATGCCACTATTTAGGAGCTTACTTAAATGCGCATAATGATTTAACCTATTTGCAGAATTTTTTCTCATTTCTAGGAAGTACAAATCTTTTTAAGTTGTTCCATATATACTTCCTTATCAAAATCATCATTTAAAAATATTATTTTAACATCCATTTGATATTAATGTCAAGTAAACAACGCTTTTTTAAAGTAATCTATGCAATAAGAGCATAAGTATCAAAATAGTCCTTTACTTCCTTTTGTCTAAAGCCTTTATAAACTAGTCTAGTTTCAAAAGTTTGTAGAGAACCATTAATATTACATTTCCTTCTAAAATCCTATTTGTGCCTAATGGGTTTATAATTAAGGAGCAATATGCCAATATCTATTTTCCATTTGGTAGAATAGAGTCCATTCCATCATTTATTGCTTCCTTATAGAAAGTAGAATCTCTTTAGGCTATTTCTTCAATATAAGTCTTATGATCCTCTTTAAATTTAGTACAATAGGTATTCTATTTAATACCTTATCTTTAGTTCCTTTAACTAAGAAAACTATTGCTTGAAAAGAAAATTAGAATCTATGCCCTTTAGCTCCTCCTAATTTCAACAAGAGATTCAATTTCCTTTCTTTTATTATTCAAAGAAGAATTAGGATTTAAACTAGTGCCAAAAAGTTACCATAGTATCATATTAGGTTATTGTAAGATTGCCATTGGTAATTACATAACTATCTTGAGTTGTTATACTATTAATAATTTTTATATTATAATATAAATTATTATTTGAATTACTAATGAACTTTGTTTCTAAGAACTTAAGATTTTTGGATTCAATAATAACATTATACTCAGTGTTTAATAATATATATGCCTTTCAATTCTCATTATACAAACAAAGATGCTTTTAATTCCTCTAGCTTATAATTTTGTTCTTTTAGGGTCTAAAATTCTATAATAGGCTAAATAACCCCATACTCTAGAGAAAGTTAAGTTAACCTTTCTTCTTTTTTGTGACATCCTTTACTCGGTTTAGTCGTCTAGCCCAACTAAGAAGTGTGCACACAAATGCATTATTTGAACTCAACTATCTATAATACTTAAACCATGTGTTTAAAACACTTTTTTTTATAAATAATTATTGTAGGAAAACATGGATTATCAAAAACTTTTCAAAAAAATAGTCAAAATTCAGTGAAAATTCGATAACATAATGACTGTACTAGGACACTATCCCAAAAATGAATAGTAACTTACATATAAAAAAAAACATTTCTATATTCATTTTCAATCATTCCCTAACATCTGTGATCCTCTTATCACTCCAACATCATGTATAAACACAAACATCAATCTCAGCCTTAGGAAGAGATATCATGTAATAAAAATAGTTTAAATCGACTTTAAAATAGATTATAGACTGTGAAATCCAAAAAGATTACAATTATATACAGTTTAAGCCCATCTTTCCCATAATACATCATATGAGTGCTCAATCTTATACATCACATAATTCTACATACATAAACTAAAATTATACCAAAAGAAGTAGCCTTCTCTCGATAATTTTGAAGTTTCAAGCTTGTGCTCAAACTGTCTCTTTACCTACGCATCATAAAACAAATGATGTATTAAGCAATAACTTATGGTGTAATCAACATAACTTATAATTTATACCTTTTTATCAACATTTAAAATATACACGAACATAATCATTCATAATATCACATTATATGCCACATCAGTTATAACATGCATTAATGTATTAGCATAACATAAATCATGCACATAACTTATCACAGATCATATATTATATAAAAACCATGTTTCAACCATAGAATCATATATTATGTGATTAGGATTCATTAAACTTATTTATGATGCCCATTTTAGAGGAAAATGAATATTCTATGGATAATAAGATCATGGTATACAGTGGCCCACATTATGGACCTTAATAGTTGTTGCACTAGCATGAGTGTGCAGTGGCCCTCTTAGACCTTAATGACTGCTACACCAACATAGGGTATGTGTAGTGGCCTTATTGGACCTTCATGGCGGCTACACCCATATGGATCCAAAGATCAAAAATATAAGTCTGTAGGTCAGACATTTAGTGGACCCATAGACCAAATGCATCGAGGCACCGAGGCACCCTAGCAACTGCTGTAAAACTCCTTAGTTGATTGGTCAACCTATCCATACTAGGTTATTTCTTATATGGGCTATTAATAGCTTATTTTTAGTTACACCACCTTAATTTAAGCTTAACATAGCTTTTAATTACTTTGATTTAGCCAAAAATGGCTAAATTGGGAAATTATGTCATAAGCCTTATTTTAGTGATCAAGCATATTATATCATGAAATTAACCCCATTTGAGACCATATGTCAACACACATACATGACACATTAATAACATCACATTTTCTCTTATAAGAGTCATTTATTTTCCTTATATCATGGAATTGCCATATTCATTCATATAATAGCATAAGCTCATTCAAAATGCATTTTGCTTAAATCTCATCATAAAACTCATAATGGCATTACATGATAGTGTAATACCTCATACATGCACATAATATGTCTCAAGCATATTATAGCCACATTACATGAGCATTAATCATATCATA
>CANXYI011016362.1:0-12084 GCA_948208565.1 Hura crepitans
TATATATATACTTGCCTTTTTATATCTCACTCCTCTATCATATAACCTTTTTTTAATTACTACAATCCTTTTATTTATATACATATCACTTTCCACATATCTTATACATTTTTTTATTTTATTTACTTTATATTTTACTAATACATCTCTCTCACCTCATATATTTAACTATTTACATATACTTAAATCACCCTATTTATTATTAAAAATTATTTTGATCATTTTGACATATTATTCTATTTTTCTCTTATACTTATGTATATTTTAAATTATAAATTATCATCGTGCGCGTGCGCGCGCGCGCGCCCATATATGTACAATTTCACTTATTTACTTATTTATTCTCTAAATTAAATATCTAATCAACATATAACTCTTCCCTCTAGAACTATTATTAACTATATCTTTTCTATAATATTCATATGGGTTCACATTTCTTTTATTTTTATTTTTATTTTTATTTTTATTTTTATTTTTTCTAATATAACTATTTCTTTTTACTTATATAGTATTTATATGTCTTCTACACTATTTTTATTCATTCTATTTCATTTTCTCTTTAATGCCTTTGTAATACTTAATTGGTTTCTTTATTATTTTGCTCAATAGAAAATTTAAATTCTCATCTAACTCTCTATAAATACTATTTTATCCATAAGTGATTTTCGACCCTAAAGTACTTTTCCTTTAAATCCATCATTTTTCAATAGCATAAACATACTATATACTAATTTCTCATTTTAGCATCTAATATTCACAACCATTCCAACCCATATCAACTAGTTCCATTATAATTTTCGTTTCTCTTTTAAAATTCACATAAAAATCATTCAATTTTTCTTTTCATATACTTAATTAATTATTGCCCATTAAATTTTGTCTATCTAAAAAAATAACACTAAATAAAATCAATATACTTTAGATTTCTTTCTTTCTCTATATTTCGGCCTATGATCAAATTATAGGTTCAAGCCTTCTTTTCTTGATTTTCTTATTTCTAGAGATATCAACATAAATCTAATAACAACTTCCATCTATCTATTGCAACAACTCAATGGCAACATGAAAAATCATAAATTACATAACATATAATCATGCCTAAACTATAGTATAGAATACACATACCTTGTATGCAAGCTCTAATCCATCTAAAATCCATTTTTTTTCTCTTTCATCATCTTTCTCCATCATTAATTCTTTATGTTCTCTATATTCCATAACCATTTTCCTCACATAAAAGCCATTAAAATCATCGTTGTACACATGTTCTTAGTATAATAGAAATAAATTATAACCTAAACCTCAAATAATCTCATATAAATCACTTAGTTAGAAATCAACTTACCCACCTTTGAATGTCCTCAAATACTCATCTTCCATCTCTCTTCTTCCCCTAAATTCATCTCCCATCTCGTATCCTTGAAGTGCTATTGAACTATTTTAGGGTAGACTTTCATTTTGGTGTAAAATTTTAAGGTGTAATGGAAGGTTACATAAAGAGTTTTTTTTTAGGGACAAAGGAGTGGAGAAATTTGGCCATATAGGGGGGCATGGAACATATTTTTTTGGCTGAAAATTCTTTGGAATATTTTATGTTATTTTCATTTATATATTTGAATTCAATGGGTAGGATTAAATTTTAGAAATCACTTTTGGATGGCTAGGATTAAGCACAAGTGTGCTCCCTCATTAATTATTGATGTCATATTTATCATTTCTGACATCTTTGGGTACATTTGGATGGCCTAGATTCATTTGGTACTATGTAGTCCAAAGGTGGAAATCAATCCCTACAAAAATCCAATTATTCTTTCTCATAAATATTCATTTATTGGATTTATTTCTCCAATCTTTTCTAATAATTCCCATGTCATAAAAATTTGGATAACATGATTTTCATATTTCTCATATTATTTGAGCATCAAGATGTGCCACTTTCGAATTTTTTTGAGCACTTTTTTTGAAATTTTAGTTAAGCTCTGAATGGTTTATTATTCATGTCCGACCATAATCTAGCTAGATTTCATTTTTTATTTTTAACCTTTTATATGATCTCAAATGCTCCTCAAATTATGCCACAATTCATCTCATATTTTATACTATTCTTCAGTTAGGTAAACTTCAATTAGGCCTAGGATGCACTATTCACAGCCCGATGTCACTATTCGCCGGACCATTTCTCGAGCCTCATTCTTTTCATATTTTCTCACCACTCTTGTGCCACATGTCTATGCCTTATCACTTCCATATGTCTTTCTCTTCTTTTTGGCCATCAATAATGAATTTCTCATTTTGCCCTTGGCCTTTTAACATAATTATAATTATGCCTTTTAGTCGTTTTTCGCTCAAATGTTCACGCCAATCGACTTTAATCGATCTGTACTTTAATTTCATTTCCCACTTTTCTTCTAATTCCCACTCTATCCCTATGAAAAATCAGACTGAAAGTTAGGGCATGATAGTTTTTTTTATAGTTTCAAGTTTATTACAGGTTGACTTTAGTCAATATGAATCGATGGCATACTTGGATAAGTAACGAAATAATAAGGCTATGGTTTCAAAGAGGGCTTCATTTAAAAAAAAGGGTTTTTGTTATCTTGCACAATGGCAACATGTATGCATAAAGATAATTATTGCAAATACATTAAATGTAATCAAACTTGATTAGTTTAATTTCAGCACTTAAGCATTTTAGACCTCATTAAACTAAGGTCCTATTATCAACCAACCATAAGAGTTGCCTTGATGGTAGTTAGGGGTGCCTTAACATGGTATGAGTTTTTTCCTCAGTAGTTCTTAGTTTAAAGTTTACCTTAAGCTTTCTAGTTCCATAGGTAATGCCAGCTTTTCTTTCTTGTCAAATTTTTTTATGTTGACATGTAATTTGTTTATTTAGGTGTGAATTTTTTTAGAAAGGATTCATGAATATGTAATATTTCAAAAAGATTATTCAAGGAGCTGAGCATTCTTTATGTAACAAGGTTCTCATATAAGAGAGAGCTATTTGTTGAAAGTTTATTGGTTGCCCTTCGGGTTACTAATACTTTGGGTCTAAAGATGGTTCATTGGGGTATTTTCATAAGAGTTAAATTGATAATAAGTTCAATCTTAGTGAGAAATAAGTGTCTTTAAGGGCCTAGCTAGCACTAGCACTTTAGATCTTCATTAGTGGCTTTGATTGCTTTTGTTGATAACTCATAAAATAGGTAGCTTTTAAGATCTTATAGACATGACCATGGGGTTAAGTATGAACCTAGCCTAAAGTTTTATTGGTTATAAGATTTAATCGAGAATCTCATCTAATATTTTGGTTAAGGTTTTGGTATTTTTAGGTTTTTCAGCAACTGGCCGAGGGTATGATTTGTAAAGTTTAAGTTATAGGTGATAAGAATAGCAAGTTGTGGGTAATGAGAATAGAAGGCCATAGGTTAACTATCATGGTTAGGTCCTTGTATTATTCCAGAGGAAACAGATTCCCTTACTACCTTAGGTTTAGACTAGGTTAGATGTAAAATAGGTTGAGATTTGATCACCATAGACTTAGCTTGATTGTAGATCAACTTTTCTTTAGTTTTTTGTGCTTTTGTTAGTTTTATTCTAAAAGTTCCCTTATCAGTAACTGGATGTGGGATAGTTTAATCTTATTATTTATTTTTCTTTTTTGTTTCTCTATTTTTCTCTTTCTCATATCAGGAGCCATAGTAAATGCAATCCAAAATGTTTACATATATTGAGATTAAACAAACTTATAATAATTGAATTAATTTAAAACATGCAATGATTATCACTATGCATGATATCATATGGAAAAACATCATACAAGTGAATAAGGTGAGAACATTTCATTAAAAAAGATAAATAGGAAGTTTTGAACTCCAAGTTTGTTTATAATTACAAAAAACTTTCCAAAACATAAAGTAGAGGTTAAGGGTGCAAGCTTAAAGTTCCCCTATAATCAGATAACTCGGATGTGAAGTTCAATCTTAATTAGTAGATAGGCTAGCAAGATCTTGGATGGCAATCAAGAGGGTTTGACACTCATCTATGTGATGCCTAGTTTGTTGGTGATATTAATAGAAAAGGTTATGGCAATGGTTAAGCTTCTTAAAAGCTCTTGGAGACTTGCATAGTAAGGGCGCCAGTTTAGTTTCTAACATTAAGTTCTTGAAGTGCCACAACAAGAGTTTATCCCTAACCATAGGGCATTTTAAAAGCCTATTCTTTGGGTTGCTAGAGCGAGGTTTTTCTTAATTAAAATACTCTTCTATCTCATGTCATTATGATAGTTTGGCATTTAGAATAGAACTAGATAAAGCATGAGCTAGGCAGTTAGTGATGACATTTAACACCTCTTGTTTAAAGGCCACAAGAGCTTCTTCAAGATAGCAAGTAAGGGGAGCCTTTTGTAGGCCTTTGACCTTGGGCTGAACAACTATAGGTAAGTCCTTAGTGTTCATTGTAGCCTTCATCTCTTCTTTAAAATGGTCTAGGAATTCTATTACCTCTTTTTGAGAAATAGGTGCATCTTAGTTATTAGCCATGATATGGGATAGGACTTAGATGATAAAATGGATGGTGAAATAAAAGTTTATCAATTGGTGACACACAAGAAGATGTTTGTTGGAGGAAAATTCTGTCAGTTTTACCAAATAACTGGTCTCTAATGGCTATCATCTACAAAGGGTTAGTATGATGCATGATAAATTATTTGTGATACATGTATACATGATATACAACACAAACAAAAATATACAATTTCTTGCTAACCTTATTTCTCCCACACATAAGGTTGAGCTAGACTATTCTAGCTGAGTTTTATTCAAGCATTAATAGGGAATGCATGAACATGAATTATGAGCTATTTCAAATCGATAGCATAACACTATTATTCTAGACATATATAAGATTTTAACAACTATTGTTGGAGGAATTTTGATTATTCCAAGATAAAAACAAGCTTAATCTGTCTCGGGTGTGATGAGTTAAACCTTGCTTTTTGAGAAAGGGCCAAAATTCATTTCACGATAAAAGTCCACATCACACATAAATACATATTATTACATTATCCTAGGGGAAGTATATCTGGTTTGGTTACATGAGGTTATGGTATAGTACATTCTTGAGGTTATTATCCTCCAAGTGGGATCCCTTGTAATGAATCTGTCACCCCTTAATTTTCAGTCCGATTTTTTATAAGGATAGAATTAAAATTAGAGGAAAAGTGGATGGATCGAGTAGAGTCAGTTGGTGTGAACAATGGAGCTAAACATGATAAAAGGGCAAAATTATAAATATATGAGAAATCCAAGGGCAAAATTAGAAATACACAATTATAGGCTTAAAGATGAGTGAAATAAGTGTAAAGGGGTGGCCAATAGTAATATGACACATAGAGTGCATGAAAATGCAAAAAGAATGAGGTTTATGAGATGGTCTTGGTGAATAGTGACATTGGACCTTTGAATAGTACGTCTCGATCCTAATTAGAGTTGACCCTACCATGTGATAATATAAATTATTTGATAAATTATAGTGTAATTTGAAAAGAAATTGAGGTCATATAGGAGGTTAAAAGTCGAAAATGAAATCTAGATTACGGTCGTGAATAGTAACCATCAGGGCTGAATAGAAAATTCCTAAAAATGAGCTCAGAAAAATTTGAAACTTGAAAACCCTGATACTAAAAAATTCTAAGAAATCCAAAAAATATAGAATTAGAATTTTTTGAACATGTAAACTATTAAAAATAAATTGGTTAATTTAAATAAAGAAGATGACATATTAATGGGATAAGTATGACTAGATATTTAGGGCTGATTTTTTTTAGGATGGAATATAGACCTTTGGATCAAATAGTGGTCCATAAGATCTTAACCATCCAAAATAAATGAATTAATTAAAAGTAAAAGATAATAAAAGACACATGGGAGGTTAATCCTTAATCCATGTGTACACCTCTTTAAATCTTACCCATTGGATCGATCTATATAAGTGAAAATAATATATTTTATTCATCATTTTACAGCCAATATTCCCTTTTCCCCCTCTTTTTTTCATGCAATTCTTTCCCTTTTCTTAATCCTTGAAAACCTTCCACCAACTTAGCTATAAATACCAAAAAGCTATAAATACCAAAAATTAAGTGACAATTGATAATTTACACTAATCACTATGCTAAAATCTTCAAAGGACCATAAGAAGAGATGAAATTTTGAGGAAGACTGGAGGTAGAAGAGGAGAATTTAAGGATCATTTGAAAGTTGTAAGTTGATTCCTTGTTTGGTAATTTATTTGATTTATTTAGAGTTATAGGCAAAGATTTGTAAAATTAAGTAAAAATTTATGTGATTAATGACATTTTTAATGGATTTTATGTAAAGGGATCAATCATAGAATTGGAGGAATTGAGGAAGGATGATGATGTGAAGGAAATAAAGAATAATAAGTGAAGATTAAATGGATAAAGTTAAGTGTATTCTTTTATTGTGAAATTTGTGTATATATATGTGTGTGTATGGAATTTAAGAAGTTTTGTGTTAAAGGTAGTTACATGAAATTGATAGGTGACATGGGTAACTAGACTTCAAATGGGGTAGTAGAAATATAAAATTTAGGAAAACACATATTTAGGGTGTGAGAACTACTTGAGCTGAATGGTTGATCAAGTGAAAAGGGATTACAATGGTGAAATTTATATGTATAAATGTTAGGAAATTTTATTTTATGGTATAAGAATCATAAATGTTAAGAAAAAGAATTTTATTATTAAGGTTACATAATTCATAAGTTAGGGCATTAATTAAATAGATACCTAATGTAACCCCCCTACTCGACCCATAGTTGGACTCGATAAGGGATGCTACCTTCCCATGAGTCACCCATCCTTTTTCTACCCTACTTTGCCTTTCATTTAACTTTCATTGACTAACACCCTGGTTATTGACATCATAATAGCTTTATGTCATCTACTTATATTGTACTGCTTATGACTATAGTTAGCTGACAAAACCATTTTAATCCAGAGTTTCACAGTCTATAGAAATTTTGGCAACATAACGGTTGCTCAGGTGAAAAACTAAAATTTTTAATCTGCAGAAAAACACTTTTATAATCATTCTCAATCATCTCATATCTCTTAGACCTTTCTAGTCCCCTAAAACCCAGCTCAACATTAACCAGTCATATACATACACATAAAGGTCTCAGATCTATATATCAACAAACATCAAGCATGCATAAGATATCAACATATATACATAACACCTGTTTTAGTGTTTACAGACCAACATATGACAAAACATAATACTTAACTATTTACATGACTGGGCCCTAACCTTATACATACACGAGTGCCCTCTACTTTTAAGACTAAAAAAGGGACGTAGAAAGTATACCTAAGGGACTGAACAGCTACACTGAAATCTTGAGGCTGGACAGCTCTCGACTATCTTCTACCTGCATATCAAAACATCAGCACGCTGAGTATACACTTAGTGGTAAATTTAATGTAATACAAATTGCATCATGTAGACATGTAACACATACAATGCAATTTTTATTCCAATTAAGCATATTCAGTATATATAATCTCAAATATATATGAATTAACTCATATTAAATCTGGTTTAATAATGTGCCATCACTCATATTAATTACACATAATTTTATATGCTCTATGTTCTAATTAAGAATATATAGTTTGTTTATCAAATTATGTCTTTATGCCTTTTTATTCTGTTTAAGCCTATACTGAAAAGATTACACTTTAAGATACTGGATAACGGGATCTAAGTTATGTAGTGGCCCATATTTTGGACCTTAGTAGCTGCATCTACTAAACTCCCTCTGATAGTAGGGATCAGTTTGTAAAAACCTCCCAAATCAGAGTGGTAGGGATCAGTCTTAGTAGACCTCTCAATAGTAAGGATAGCAAGGATTAGCCCCGAGAGACATCCCAAATCCCAAATATCCATCATGCTTAGGTGGATAGTAGGGATCAGCCCCGTGGGACCTCCCAAATCCACTACAAGACAGGCAAGCAGAGATCAATCCATGTGGACCTCTTAATACCCATGATGGTCAAAGTTAGTCCATACAGACTTCCCTAATAACCCTGGATAGCAAAGATTAGTCCACGCGGACCTCCCAATACCTAGGTGTGTAAGGATCTCTAGCAGAACCTCAGTGGTTACACTCACCATATCATACACATAGGTAATGGCTTACATGGACCAAAACTCCTAGCAGCTGCTAATTCTCTAGTTGACCGATCAACCCATCCAATGGGTGTCTAACTGATATGGGCTAGTATTAATTGCCATTTTCATTACTCATTATAAGTTATTTGACATATGGTCATACCATTTACTCATTGTCATGCCATTTACTTGTACCTTTCCATTATCGCATAACTAATATTTACGACACATTTGGACCATCGTTACACTATTCATTTAGTCTATTCTTATAGTCCCATAATTCCACGCATTAGTTCTCATACATTTAAGCTAAGTTACATTAATTTCACGTATATAAATACAATGTTTCATTCCTATTACCACTTAGCATTCCATTCAATCATATTACACTAGTTAATTCTCTCAATTACATAACCACAAGCATAACTTATGTTCATTCCCATTACCTTCATCTCATATACATATGCATATCCACCTCATGACCATGACACACCTCACAACCATACCATGTTCAAGCACTTCCAATTCCTTTCTTACCAATTTCATATCCCAAACATACTTTGTAGTCACTTTTTAGCCAAATTACATTACATTTCCATATCAATTACACGTGCACACACACACATTTCTCTTTCCATACCATTCGGCCATACACACACACATACCATCACATGTCCTTTTCATGCAATCTCTACACATTCAAGCATCATATGGCTCACTTATTAAACTCACACATCCATTCTATGCAATCACACACACATATATACAACATGCCATTTCCATTCACACTAACATATGCACACATGAACACCAACACAATCAACAACCTATATTAAATTAAATTCACATATCTAGGGTGTTAAAACACCCTAATCCACCACTTCAAGGCTTTCTTGGCTTCTTCCCTCATGATTCTTCTCTTTTCCTAAAAACATACACCATTTAGGGTTTGGAAAAATTTTTAAAAATCCTACATAGCTCTAAATCAAACGGTAGTTACATAATTAATCATGGCTTATTTAGAACTACCTAAACCTAAAATAAAAATTAAGACAGAAGCATTTTTACTCATTTTAGGCACTATTCATCAAGTGCTCATATCTCCCAAATTAGACACCTTCTTTAAATTCTGTCAGTTGGAAAAGCTTTAGGAGGTTGTGGAGGCAAAGATTGATGTACTTTTTGGTGAAATTAGTTTAGAATTAGGGGAGAAAATGAAGAAAAAAAAAGAGGGAGGAGACTAAGGGATGGCATCGGACACGGTCGGGAAAGAAGGGGAGGAAGATGGGTTGGCATATGTAGCCACCCTACATGTGTCACCCTTTTATATTAAACATTTGGATGGCCCGGTTTGCATCATGTGTCGATTAGATTGTCCGTTTTAATCTAATTTTTATTTTAAGTTTCAAAAATTCAAAATAATTATTCTAGGCCTCTAAAATTTATGTTTTTAATGCCAAAAATTCTCAATAATACCTATTAAAAATTGTCTAAAATTTCGAGTCAAAACTTCAAAGGTAACTAAGTTAACTATTCACTTGCATAATTAAGAAATTTCGAATCATTATCAAACGACCTTAGAAAATTATAATTCCTTTACCATTAGATTCTTTGGAATTTTTAACTTATAGAGTATGCCAATTTCAAGTTCATCCAGGCACATCCTGAGACTTTTCCGGTACAATGCCAACTAAAGATACTATTCACCAGTTCTCAACCTAAAATAATTTATTGGTTCTACTAAAAGTTTTAATTATCTCATTTTTAGGCCTGTCAAAGTTTTATGACTAGTACTTTCCCTTTGGCCGCCATAAGGTGCCCCAACTTCCCAAGAGACACTATTCATGCCTCGAGGAATACTGTTCATGAAACCTCATTTCTCGTATATTACACCTAAATTAGAATAAGTATGTGAAATTATAAATATTCTAATAGATTAAATCCTTAAAAGATGTATATAAATTATGTAATAATATAGGCATGAGAAGGCATATAATTGAAAGAAGTGATAAGTGAAACAAGAAGAAATATATGTATTATTGAAAGCAAATAGTATATTTTATGACCAAGAGAATAATGAAATAAGATATACATCTATGTTAGGAATTATAGGTGTGATAAATGAAGAATAATGAATGGAACCATCAATAATGTTATTATAAAGAGTAATTTAATGCTTAACATCATATTAGATGAATATGGAATATGATTAAAGATAATTTCATAAGTTATTATAGATGTACACAATAAATAAATAATTGAGGAACTTATAGTTTAGATAGGAGAAAAATCAAAATGAGAATTTATAAAAGAGTATGAAAATAATGATGTAATTTAATTAGAATATTATAAATGTCTAAAGAAATTAGTTATATGAAATTATGTATATATATAAAAAAAATGTGTACAAGTATGTAATATGTTTAATCAAAAGAAATTGATTATGTGAAAAAAAAGAAAAAAATATGGAAGTTATGTGTAAGTGGAAATAAATAAGGATTTTACTTAATAAAAATAAAATCAAAGAAAAAGTAATAAAATAAATTGAATAAATTATTTTTAGAAACTTGGATTAAGGTAAAATATAGGGAAGTTAATTAATAAGAATTAAAAGAAAAATGTATGATATAAAGAGAGAAATTACATGGTAATAAAATAAAATGGACATGTATACATACGTAAATGTTACAAATTAGGACTCTTAAATATTACGAATAATGAAGACATAAGAATTTAATAATTGAATCATAAATAGAGAAAGATTATTAAATAAATATTTGGGATATTATGAGTATAGGAAATTTATAGAAATAAATAAATAATAGTACAAAGGAATAAGTATATTAGAAAAATAATAAAATATATAAAGTAATAGGTATTATACATGATAATATGTAAATAAATAAAACACAAGACTATAAGATTACATAGAAATTTCGAGAAATTAGTTAAAAGTTCCATAAAATAAGTATATGGATAAGGAAATCCCAAATCATAGGAAGTAAATAGTAAAACTTACTAATGATGCATGTTATGCAAATAATATTGAAATGATGTGAAATTGAATATGATTATGTTTATAATGATCGTAAGAGAACATGCTATGATTGTAAATTATGAAACTTTAGTAATATGATTATATATTTGAAATATGATTTCT
The DNA here is from genome assembly GCA_948208565.1 of Hura crepitans. NCBI lineage: Eukaryota > Viridiplantae > Streptophyta > Magnoliopsida > Malpighiales > Euphorbiaceae > Hura > Hura crepitans. The sequence goes on from CANXYI011016362.1 coordinate 11,359, forward strand.
AAATAGCATGGAAAATGATTGAGAAATAAAAATGTTGGCCAAAAAGGATTTTTAAACTTACATAAGTTGCTTCAGTTAGGTGAAATGCAATAAGAATCGATAATAGCCCATATGAGTTAGATAATCTAGGTTGGATAGGTTGACCGGTCAACTAGGGATGGATAGCAGCAGCTAAGGCACTTCAGTGTCGTTTTATGCTGGTGTAGCCATCGTAAGGTCTAGCTGGGCTACTTCACATATATTTCATGTTAGTGCAGCAGCCATAGGGTCTATTTAGGTCACTAAACATGCACACATACACACACACACACACACACACACATTCATATGGGTGCAGCCGCTGCAAGGTATATTAAGGCCACTGTACATATTCATGTGTATGCAGCCACTGTAAGTTCCATTAGGGCTACTACACATATATTTATGCTGGTGCAAATGCTGTAAGGTCCAAAATGTGGGCCATTGAATGACTGATGAGGCCTCTACAATTGATATCCCATTATCTAATATCGGAATATTGTCTATCAAATATGGACTAACATAAATAAATAACAGGTTTAGGGATAATCAATACATTGTTATAGATATCATAGAACATAAGTTAGACATTATGAACAATATTCTAAGGTGAATTGCATATAATGAATTTTATTATTGATACATAATTATGATGATATGTCATAAATGCTTTGTATAGATGGGTTGCCATCAAGAATGTACAATACA
>CANXYI011016556.1:0-10201 GCA_948208565.1 Hura crepitans
ATAGTTATGAATAAAAGTATGATAATTTATGTAATAAATACCTAAAATGGTGAATGGATGATGAACTATGTATTAGTGTTTACATCAATAAGTGAAGTATAGGTACTTTGCATGCTAAAATGTGATACGTAATTATATGAAGAGTTTATTCTCGAGTAATCTAATTTAAATAATAATGTATGATATAATGATTTAAAAGAATAATCAAATTATCAATAATTAATTGTAAGTAAAACTAGCCCTAATAAACTTATCATAATCAGTGAGTCTAGGTTGACTAGCATGCTGGTTATGGAATTGTTATAACACTTATATTTATTCAGCTTTATAAGCTCACTTGTTTATCACAAGATGTGTTCCTATATGATAGGTACACTGTGCCTTACTTAGTTTCATATGATGGCTTCTTTTGTTCCACATTGTTTGTAACATAATGCTCTTTTATCAACACATATGATATGTACTAGGTACCTCACTTGTTTATCATATGATGTATTTCTACGTGATAGATACCATGGCACCTCATTCATTAATCATATGAAGGGGTGTAATAGTATCCCATAAATCTTTAGTTATAATAGGTATATTGGGATAAACTTTAATAACATAGGTATTAATTACTAAGGGATTTCAATTGGTACATGTATTATGCAAATAATGACACAATTTTAACAAGTTATGCACGACAATATGACTTTAAAGTTGTTAAAGGAAATAAATAATTCATTCAAGATATGAAAAATAGAGCATTATAAGAAGCTTAAAATGAAACATTTATACTTGGCTTGACAAAGAATAAGGGTATTAAATTTTAGGTTGATTGACATTATTTGTGTAACACCCATGTTTTAAGACTCCGTGAATAGTGCTATAAGGTTCGAGAAGTGCACCCGATGTGCCGGGTCACTTAGACATGGATCGAGGTGGTGGCATGGGTCATGAGACTTTAAAGAGCCCTAATTTGATGAAAAGAGCAAAATTTAAAAATTTTAGCAGAACCAACAATTCATTTTAGATTGAAACCTACCTATTATCACAATAAAAATTTTTCGAGCCAGGACTGACTCGAGATGTGCCTAGAAAGACCAAAAAATATTAGACCCTGAAGCTAGAAAATTACACTGAGTCCAAATGGGGAAAGAATTTTTAGAATCAGAGGTTGTTACAAATTCTCAAAATTTTTTTAGCTTGGCATGTAAATTGAGGTAGTCTGAAAAACTAGCCTATCGATGGAATTTGGTCACAAAAATTTAGGAGTAGGTAGAGGTGATTAAAATAGGAATTTTTAAATAAGCAATGTAATTTTTAGAAGTTTGAGTGAATTTCTATGAATTTTTTAAATTTGCCAAAAAAATTAAGATGGTTCAGGAAGTTTTGAGATAGCTTTGACATGTCAAGATGGGGCCACAACATGCCAAGTGGCTGAGCAAGCATGCTAAGTGGCAAATACCATATGACAAGTGGATTTCCGCCTGTAAGGAAAAACCCATGTTTCCTATTTCCTGCTACCTGCCAACACTAGTTTCCCTTTCCTTAGGCCATAACTTTCTCCTCCGGCTACCAAATAGAGAGATTCTAGCTTTTAAAAATTCTTCAGTGTGTTAGGCACCACAACAAACAAGAATCAAGCCAAGAAGGAGTTGTTATTTGGGAGATAAAAATCAAATAAAGGTGCTTGGTTCATAATAGTACAGAACTATAACCCAAAGGTGAGTCCATGGTTATTTCTCCCTAATTTCTTGGTTTTGGTTGATTTTGTTGCTGAACCATAGCTAACATCTAGATGGCAATGTGTAGGAGGTCGTTGTGGCATAAGAATAGCATTTGCAGGAAAAAGGTCACCGTGGTGGCTGGAAATAGAGCTGGTAGCATAGGCATGGCGAGGATGGCACCTTCAAAGTGATATGGAAGTGGACTTCAAGCCTTTTCTTCTTATGTTTGGTTGCCTAGGCTAGTGAACCTTGACTTAGGAGGGCTAGAATGATGTAGTTAAAGTTGCTTTCATCCTTAGTGAAGTTGGTTACCTTAATTTTTAATGGAATTGAGAAGGGTGTTTTAAGTAGTTACTTAATTGCCTTTACAATGCTTGCTAATTTTGATGCCCATGGGTGTCTGAATGAGAAATATTCTACCTATTATGGAAATTCAGAAGTTTTTTGGCATGCTAGAATGAGAACCATGGCAATTGGGTGTAAAAATCACCATAAGGGGTGACTTTTTACTTGTGGCCGTGAGCTATCATGAGTAGTTGTAGAAATTTTACTCTGTACCTTAGTATTTTGGCTTAGATTGAGATGTTTATGACCATACTTGAATTCATGGCATGTAAATATGATTGAATGTTGTGATTATGTGCAAAATAATGGAAATTAAATCCATTTTCCCTAAGTAACCAAGAGCATTGGTCATGGCATGTGATTTGAAATTTTAAGTTGTTAAGTGTTAATTAAGTACATTACTTTAACATGATTGTTGGCATGAAATGGCTATGGAATTAACTAAGTGGCATAGTAATATGACAATATATACTTGAAAATGTGCCTTAAAATGGCTAAGTAAGATTTAAATTAAAACCTATAGCTAAAGCTTGAAATAATGACCTAAAAAGTGACTTCAAATGAGTTAATAAGTTAAACATTATTTGTGCCTTTGAGAGGCTAAATTTGAAATATGTTTTCGCCATGGAAATTGCCTAGTTATAGATGGCATTTATGAATAGATTTTAGCCATGGATTTGGCCCAGTTATAGTTGGCCTTATGCCTAGAAAAATACGTAAAAGGACCTTGTAAATTGAGTTAAATTTGGACTTAAAACAGTCTTAGAAACTAACTTCAAAAGTGGTCAAAATGACCTATAACTGACTAGTTGATCAGTACCAGAACAAAAATTGTCACTAGATACAAAGTATTACTTTTTAAGTTAGAATGCCATGATAAATTATAACATAGGATATCTTGAATTTTGGTAGTAACAGACTTAAAACTTGTTTTGGAATTTTACCCGGTAGAGCCAAAATATGGCTATACCAGTCTGGATAAACTTTTAAAGTTTGAGAAAAAATTTTTAACTGTCTATTTTTGGAACTTAAATAATATAAGAATATTTTTAGTTAATAAAATAATTTAAATTAAGCTACTTGGCCCATTAGTTAGACAACCACTGGATGGGTTGACTGATCAACTTAAGGTTTTGCAGCTGCTAGTTCATTAGTGGCTAAATAGGTCTACAGACTGATCACTATTATGTCACCCTATTATTGATGGCATTTATATGTGGTTGGAGAGGTCTACGGATTGATCTCCATTATGTCACCTATTTCTTGATGATGATTTGTGGTTGGGGAGGCCTAAGGGCTAATCTCTATTATGTCACATAGTTATTTGTGGCTAGGAAGGCCTACGGGCTAATCACCATTACGTCACATAGTTATTTGTTGCTAAGGAGGCCTATGGGTTGATCTCTATTATGTCACATAGTTATTGTGTCTAGAGAGGCTACGACTAATCTCCTTTTTGGCACACATGCTAGTGCAGTGGCATAGGTCCAGAATGGGGACCACTACACTAGTCTATTATCCCTCTATATCCAGTGTCTTAAAGTGTCGTCTTCCAAGACAGACTAGTGAATTAAATTATGTAAATAATCAAACTTATATGAATGTAAAAATTAAGCTTTATGGAATAGTATTTTTTATGTTTCTAATAAAATGCAGGCAAAAGGGTATTTTAGTCATTTTTCAGCTATGATACAACTATATTGATTCTTGCAAAGTTATGTCCAATAAAAGTATATAAAATTATTCTAAATAATTTATTAGAGTCAAAAATGCTATTTTAGTCCTTTTCAATACCTTAGGGGTATTTTAGCAGATTGGCACCCTAGTGAATAATCAAGTTACATAATGAAGTAAAATCATTCTTAAGCTACCTAGGTAAGTTAATATGATAAATGCCATGATTAAAATGCATCAAGTTCACCACTGAGTATCTCGTATACTCAATGCACCAATTTTGTTGCATAGGTACACAAAAACAAGAACCTACCTCATAAAGTATAATGATAGTGATTCAGAGGATACAATTGAAGACATTAGAAGTAATTATTATATAGTATAGGTATCTATGTACTTAGGTGGGAGTTATGTAAAACATGTATGCAAACTTTGGATATGTAATATAACTAAGTAATTATAACTTGCTAATGTAAATAAAGTATCTATACATATTCTTTAGTGAATGTATGATTATATATGATGTTGATGCTGATATGAGCTTAGGTCTCTATATTTATGCATGTTTTATTTGTGGCCTAAAGCCTGAGTTTTATGTGTGTTAGATGATGATGATAGGTTGAGAATGGAGGACCAGATGGGTCTATATGTTGTGAATTATTTCTAAAAGTGTTAAATGGGCGTGTTTAAATTTTGGGTTAGGACTTGGGCCACCGTTATGCTGCAAGATTTTTAGGTGGTACCTAAATGCTATTAGTTTTCCTCTGTAATGACTAAACCTAATTGTTTTTAACCTAAGAGGATTGTAGGAACTAACTAGGCAGATTTTTGAGTCAGATAGAAGGATGTAATATGATATTGGTAAAAGTTAGACTAATGACCATAGTGGAAATTTTAGGATAGGTGACCTAATGGAAAGTGGGCTGCTTATTGAGTTTCTTTGTGAATCCAATAGGAGGTGTCACATTTGGTGGTATTTGAGCAAAAGTTCAATGTTCCTTGGTAGAGTGCATGGACATCAAAGGAATAAGTTTCTATTTCATCTAAATTATTATGTTGTACGAGGTTGAGAAGGGAAAGCCTTCTGTAGTATAGAAATGACTAGTCTACTTGCCCGAATGAGAGGCTATGGAAGTAATTCATTTGATAAACATAGTATATAGAAAGCAAGTTCTATATTAGCACTGAACCTAATTATGCTTCTTAGTAGTAAGAGTTATTAGTGATGGACTAGTAGCAGGCAAGAAAAACCCTATCCTGGTACTATGAGAAGTAGTACATGAAAGGATTTTACTAGATTTCCAAACTATGTTGGGGAGATTACTTCGAATGACATATATGCAGAATATAAGAGATTTTTTAGGGCTAAATGTGAAATTAAGGATAAAGACGGTTGAACCTCAAAAAGAGGTATTTGGTAGGATTAATACTAGTTACATGTGACAAGAAGAAATGGTACTAGCAAGAAGAGACCTTTTTTATAGAAAGAGGCAGAGCACTATGGGATAGCCTAGTGCTGTACTAGATTGGTAAGACAAGGAAAGATGGTTAGTTACAAGCATAGTTTTAGTCTAGGTCTTAATACTAGAGTGGGTAGCAAGAGTGGACCACCCATGTATAGCTTTTGGCAGAAGAGTCACTGAGGCAATATGGAGGAGGCTAGTAGGAAATGTCTCCATTGTGGTGCTCGAGACCACTATTGTGAGAGAGTGTCCTTTGGGATAGATAGAGGGTACAAACACAGATATCTAATGTTACACCTTAAAGTAAGGGTTAGAAATACATTAAAAGAAAGTAGTCTAGTGCTAGTTAAGGTACTAAAGTTAAGGTTTATGCTTCAGCCAAGTAGTGTATAGTGAGATTAGAAAAGCGGTTGCAGCACTAGATGGTATGACTGGTGTGTTGTTATTTAATGTTTCAGTCTTAGCTTTGATAAACCCTAATTTAATGCCCTTATATACATGTACTACACCAGCATAGAATAAGTAGATAGGGCCTGAGTAAGTGGATACAGACAATGGAGTTAACAACCCTATAAGACAGTGTGTGACTGTGATCAAAGTGTATAAAAAATGCCTCTAGTGATTTAAGGGCATGGATTATTATTGGTTTGACTAAGTTATATTCTAATAAGTTAAGGTACTTCTAGGATGGATTAGTTTATTAAGCATTAGGCTATGGCTGAGGGTAACTAAAGGAAGTTGACCCTCTAGACTATACAAAGATTGTTAGAGATAGTGAATGGTGAGAGAAATCTTTTGGGCAATTTTATCCTTGTTATCAAGATATAATAACTCTTTTAGGAGGAGAGAGGTATGTTTAGCTGAAGTTAGGGATCAGACTAACTTAATCCTGATCTAACATATCTATTAGTTAAAGCTTAATTCTTCAATATATTTTTATTAAGTTACTAGGTTATTATCTTAGAGGAAACTTGATTATGAAGTAGAGGTCTATCCCAGTATTGCTTTAGTGTTTATTGTTTTTCAAAAGAGGGCTTTTATTGGGATAAAAACACCAAGAGTATAGCTGCATGAGCTATGTGATAAGGGTTTTATTAGACCAAGTGTAATTCCTTAATAAGTGTCTAAGCTGCCTATGAGAAAGAAAGACAAGTCACTCTGGTTGTACATTCTTTTAAATTACTTGAACAGAGTGATTGTGTAAGATTAATATCCCTTGTTCTAGTGGATGATCTTTTTGATCCTTGAGAGAGGCTAGTTTTTTTTCTTTTAAAAGTTGATATAAGATATAGATATTATCACCTAAGGAGTTAGGGAAGCTAATATTACTAAGATTGCTTTTAGGACCCAATGTGGACATTATGAATCTTTGGTGATGCCATCGGGGCTCACTAATGCCTTGCTAATTTTATGGATTGCAATTAATAAAGCTTTTAATTTTATGTAGGCTAGTGGTAATAGTGTTCCTGGATGATCATTTGATGTATTCTAGGAACCAAAAAGAGTATGAACAGCACCTGAGGGTTGTGATACAAACCTTGAAAGAAAGGTGGTTGTGTGCCAACTCAGTAAGTGTGAATTAGGCGACTGAAATTTTTCATTAGACCACCTAGTTTCAATAGAGAGAGGCAGAATTGGCCCCAGTAAAGGTGAGGCAATGTTGGAATTGAAACCCTCTAGGAATGTTATAAAGATAAGAAATTTTCTGGACTTAGTTGATGTTACAAAGGGCTTGTAGGAGGACTTTCATTATTGTTACTCCTATAACTAGACTAATAAGAAAGAATGTAAGAATTATGTGGGATAATCAATATCAAAATGGTTTCACTAAGTCAAAATAGAGGTTGACAGAGGTTCCTATCCTGATTCAACTTGAATAGGGTAAGGACCTTGTTATACGCAGGGATGCTTCACTGAATGGTTTGTTAGGTTTTAATGTTGGGTGGAAAGGTAGTGGCTTGTGCTTTAAGAAAATTGAAGCCATGAGAGGAGTATTATTTTACCCCTAATTTAGGGCTAGTTATCATTATGGGTGTTTTGAAACATATGAGGGTACTATCAGTATAACAGGAATGTTGTATAAGTATAAATTATTGGAGTTTAAAATATTTCTTTACTTAGGAGAAGGGACCTCAGATAAAGAAATTGGATAAAGTTGATTCAAGATTTTAATTGCCTGATTGACTACCTACCAATGAAATCTACTTTAATAGTAGAGGCTAAGTATAGGAAATCTATAGTGACCTAGAGAGATTATGAATGTCAGGTTACTAATTATTTCAGAAGAGATAGCAATGGTTGAATTACAAGTAAAGTTAGGTTTTAAACAACAAATCAAAGAGAATCATTTGAGAGACGAGTAGATAGATTAGATAATTAGCAAAGGTGAAGAGGGGAAGACCACAGGGTCGTAGTTGATATTGAGTAATGGACTCATTAGATTAGATGGTGTACATTTTGTATAGAGGACCTAAGTTGCAGATGATTAAAGAAACACATGAGTCTCCTCATTTTACACCTTCTAGGGAGGAAAAATCTAGACATGGGAATTTTATTTCTTGATGCCTTGGTATGGAAAGAAATATGGTAGAGTATGATATTAAGTATTTGATATGCTAGTAGGTTAAAGCCGAGCATCAGAATCCCTCTGCATTATTGTATCCTATAGCTACACTAGAGTGATAATGAGAAGAGCTAACTCTGAGCTTTGTGATGGGTTACTATTGAAAAAAGGTATATGAAAGGTTGTATGTGTAATTGTTGACAGATGATCCAGACAGTCTAAGTTACCTAATTAGGATGGCTTAGTTTTTAATGAAGTTGGCTAGACTATATGGTGATGAGACCATCAGATTTCATGTTGTGCCAGTAACTCTCATGTGGACAGAGGTCTTTGTTGTACTTCTAAAGTTTGGAAGAAGCTGCAAGCAACCTTAGGCACCAAACTGGTTTATAACCTAGTTTATCATCCTCAACGTGATGGATAGTCAGAGAAGGTGATATAGATATCTAATCACATGTTATGAGATAATATTAGTAAGCTTATGGTTAATTGGTATAGGTATATGCATATATTCTTGGCAAAGATTGCCTATGCTAGTAGTGACCAGTTTAGTTGGAACAATGACCCCTTTAAGGCATTGCATGATAGACAATGCAGGACCTTTTCATGTTGGAGTGAGATTAGAGATAGAAAATACCCAATATAGATTTGATCAAAGAGAGTGAAGAAAGAGTGAAATTACTTAGGAAAAAGGACTGGAAGCAGTGTGGTTAGACAAGAATCATGTGCTGAGTTGAAGCAAGAAATTACTAAATATTCAATTAAAGAAAAAGTGTTCTAGAGATTTTCTGAAGAAATAAGTGCAAAAGTCTAGGGAAAAAGGTAATTGAGTCTTAGGTTCTCAGACTCTATAAGAGTGCTAATAAGGTTAGGACCTCTACCATATAGACTTACATTACCACTTGAGCTATAGCAAAACACAGTGTTTTTATGTTTTATGCTCAGAGGGTATAGGTTGGATCAGTTGCATATAACTTTGATGGTAGCTATCAAAGAACATCTGGATATAAGTTATGACAAAGAAATAGTGTAGAGTATGGCCCGTGAAATGAGATAGCTACAGAGATGTTTTCCATACAACTATTATAGTGTTATGGAGGTATAAAAATATAGAGAAAGTTACTTAAGATCCAGACGAGCAAATAAGGGCTCAGTATCTTCCTTTATTTTCTCTAAGTAATTTCGAGGTCAAAATTTCCTTAAGAGGGGAAGATATGTAATGCTCATGTTCTAAGGTTTCATGAACAATGCCATAGGGTCTGAGAAATGCACTTGGGGTGCCGAGTCACATGCACGTGGATCGAGGTAGTGACATAGGTCATAAAACTTTAAAGGGCCTTAATTTGATAAAAGAGTAAAATTTAAAAATTTAGTAGAACAAACAATTCATTTTTGGACTGAAAGTTACCCATTGGTACAATAAATTTTTTTTAGGCTAGGATAGACCTGAGATATGCCCGATCGGACTTGAAAATAGTGGACCCTAATGCTCAAAAATTACACTGAGTCCAAGGGTGAAAGAATTTTTAGAATAAAAAATCGTTTACAAATTCTTCTAATTTTTTAAGGTTGATATGCAAATCGAGGCAGTCTAAAAATTGTCCTATTGGTGGAATTTGGCCACAAAAAATTATGAGTAGGTATAAGGGATTAAAATGGGAATTTTAAAATAAATGATGTAATTTTCTGATGTCTGAGTGAATATCTATGAATTTTTGAAGTTTGTCAAAAAATTAGGATAGTTCAGGAATTTTTGGGACCACCTTTGACATTTTAAGAGAGGGCCCACAACATGCTAAGTTGCTGAGTCACCTTGCCAAATGGCAAAGAACATGTGACAAGTGGTTTTCCACTTATTAAGAACAAAACCCATTCATCTCTTTTGCTTAGAATTACCGATGCCAGTCCTCCCTAAAAATTCTTCAGTGAGTTAGGCACCATAAGGAACAAGAATCAGGCCAATAGGAGTTGTAATTTTGGAGATAAAAATCAAACAAAGTGACAGGTTTAGAACAATCTAGAACTATGACCCAAGGTGAGTCCATAAATGTTCTTCCCTCATTTCTTAGGGTTTTTGGTTGATTTTCAATGCCAAACCATAGCTAACAGCTAGATGGTGATGTGTGTGAGGTTGTTGGGGCAAAAAGATGGCATTTTGAGGCCCACGGAGTAGGGAACATAACAAAATACATTTTATCAAGATTTTTGTCCTTTTCACCATTATTAGGCAAACCGAACATAGGAGCTTCAAAGACTTAGTGTCTATAGTTGCCCCCAACTTTAGGGAGGCAACTACAGAGTGTGTGAGATGACCTAAAGTTCAAAAAGGAAAGAGACACAAACCTTATGGGGTGATCTTTATGTGAGAATCACTGTGATTGAAGTTAATGAGGTATGAGCAGTGCTAGAGGCATTACACCAATAGTTGATTTGGTTCGGGCAAT
>CANXYI011016651.1:0-10769 GCA_948208565.1 Hura crepitans
AAATGAAATATGGAAATCATAAATAAAAAGGACAAAAAATGGTACCTTATATGGCATGAATTTGTGACCACTTTGAATGGAAAAATATGACTAAAATTATGGCATGATAATATAGCCTATATTAGGGGTTTGGTATAAGTATAATGGTGTAAGGAAATGATGAAAATGGGAGTTGAATAGCATAAGTGATGAAAAGCATAAAATACCAAAATGACCAAATGCATAGTATCAATTGCAGAAACTAACCAAATGAATAGTAACTTTGCAATCGTGGGCAAAGTTACGATGACTTGTGTGGTTTTGGCTAAAAATGTAACTTAAGGATAAAATATTAATAATTACAGTCTTAAATGGTTAATGGCCCATCAGTTAGACACCCATTAGATGGGTTTACCAGTCAACTAGGGGATAAAGTAGTTGCTAGGCAGTCGGTCCTTCTAGGGCCCACTACTATATATTGATTGTGGTAGGTGCAGCTGCTAAGGTTTTATGATGAACCCTGCACTGTTGTTTATCTGTTAGTGGATATTGGGAGTAGTCTATGGATAGGTCCTCGCTATCCACCTTGATGATGTTGATTGATTTGTAGATATTAGGAGTGTTCTACGGATGGGTTCCTATTATCTGCTAGTTCGATCCCTATTATCGAGTGAGGTAGGTATAGCTACTTAGGCCCTAAAAGTGGGCCACTGCACAGGATAGATCCCGTTATCCGGTGTCTTAAAGTGTCATCTATCTGGTATGGGCCTTTGATACAATAAAGTGATTTGAACAAAAAGATAAGTGAACTAAAGATAATAAATGATTGGACTTAGAGTGTTAGGGTTACTTGCTACGTATGGAAAATGACATGTTGCATGTATGCATGCTAAGACATAATATGTTTGATTTATTCCACCACTGAGTGTTATACTCAGCGTAGGTTGTAGACTGAGCGATGGTTAGCACCGGACATCAGCATCAATGTAGCTGCCGTAGAGTCTTTTGGTATTCTCTTTATATTTCTTTTTGAGTTAGTATAAATGCACTCATGTATATAGATGTAGTGGGTTATGGGATGTTTGTACAAATGAATTTGATAACTGAATGCCTGTATAGTTTTGCTTGATAATGAATATTTGTTTTTGCATACTTGTGTGCTGATGGGTCTACGACCCTGTGATTTGTGAAATAAGGATGTTATAATGTTGTGGACTATGTTCTAGAGGACTAGAGGGTCTAGAAGGGGGTTGTGACTAAAGATGAGATTAGAAGTATTTTTTCTTTGCAGGTTTAATTAGGATTAGTTGCCAGGGCAGTCGTTATGCTACCTGATTTTTTGTAATTATCTGGTAAGGTCAAATTAGAGTTTTAACGGATGAAGATCAGTAATAATAAGAGGATAATTAATCAGAACTGGATAAAGGCATGTTTGGTCAAACTTAGGTAGAAGTTAAATGAAAGACCACTGGGGAAATCCTAGGATGGGTGACCTCAATGGGAAGTGGCACACCTTGCCTGTTTCAGGTAAAAATGTGCAGGGGGTGTTATAATTAGTATGAAGTGCTTGTTGCTTTCAATGAATAGTAAGTAAACTAGCATGCAATTGTAATTAAACTAAAGTAGTAAATAAAAAAAATTATATGATATTGAACTTAATGCATAATGTAGTTAAATATTAGACTAAATAATGTTGAGAGTAATGTCATGTGTTATGAATGAACAAAATGTTAATATAATTTAAACTTACTAATATATATTGGCTAAAGTTATGGAGGTGTCACATAATTCCTTTTTTAAGGAAATATGTAAGGCCCCAATTTTTCAGTGTACCTATTTTTGGAAGTATTTCAATCGGAAAGATAATGAAAATAAATTTTAATTTATTTATATCATAATAGTATTTATTTTTTTTAAACAAATTAAAGACTGAAAATAATTACATGTTGAATAAAAGACTAAAGTGGATTTTGCCTTAGGATTTTATAAACTGTTAGATAGAAGGGAAGGGGTAGTCTTAGCTATCCATCTCCCCTATATAAAAAGGAGAATTGTGAGTTATGTAAAAAGAAGAATTTATCTTTTTCTTCAATGACATGTTCAATAAGTATACAGTGAAGTTCTAAGGTAAAATTCTCCCTTACAATAACAAGTTAATTGTATTAGCATTTGATTTAATCTCTTTCTTTCTCGATTTATGATCTTTTGCATCATTTGGGTATTGTTATTGGCGGGTTCTTACTTCTACAAATTCAGTTCTTCAGGAGAGGAAAATAGAGAAGAGGAAAGCAAAAGGGAAGGGTATACTCCGAATTAAGTGAAGAGATTTATTGCCTGCACCTTCATTTGGTTTATACATGAATCAAACCTTTTAAGTTTCTATTTAATTGATTAAAATTGTATGAATTTTCTTGAATTACATTCTGCCATTAATGACTAAAAATTTATGATTTTACTTGTTTAATCCATGAATTGATGAGTTAATTGAGTGCCAATTGATTGATAATTAGAATAAAAATAATGTATGAATTATCCTTGATGTTTTGGTATGAATTCCACTAAATTTAGATGAGGAATTTCATGAAAAATTGAAAAAAATCATGATGAATACTACTCTCTAGCAGTCCTATGGTCATGACCCCTAAAGGTCACACAGTCGCGAGGTTCTCAGGGGAAGACAATGATTGTAGGCCATGGGGAGCACCCATGGCCATGAGGCTTTATGGCACACTGCTATGCCCTCCAACAAGGCCAAACTTGAGATATTTGCATGCAAATGGCATATGCTTGGTGAAGCTTTGATGTAACCCTTAATTATCACTAATTAGGCAGTATTTTGGTTAATGTTTAGGGATTAATTGACGTGTTTTTAAGCACTATAATACCAAAGAATTGAGAATGATAATGTGGTCAAAGTATGTTGACTTTTATGAGACCTTATATAAATGAAGTTAAGAATGCACAATGTACTAGTATGACTTACAAAAATATGTATACTATAAGATTACTATCTAAGCAAGATACTGTGACTGAAATGGCATGTATATGACCTTATGTTTGGTCTTTAATGGTATGATTACATATATGTAAATCCTCTATAAGCTTATGTAAGACGTTATGAGATCTTGCTTTCGTTGAATGTTAATTAACATGATCATGAACTTAGTATGAAGTGTTGGCTACTAAAATTGTTATGCGTTGTTGGCTATGATTTGATGGTAAAGAGACAGTTGATCTATAATATAATTATAACTAAATCAATAAACATAAACTTTAAGCCTTTGTATGCTTAGACTAACTGAATAGCATTTGGATAAGTTGGCATGCCATATTAGGGGTCTTAGTTGCTTCTTATTAATACTGATAACTTATGGAGTATTATTTACTATGGGTATGGCTACCAGGTCAAGATGACACCGTACATACTATTTTGGCTCTATAGAGCACCCTACTATTCTGGCTCAATGGAGCACCCTAGTTTTCTGGCTTTATAGAGCACTCTACTATTTTGGCTCTACAAAGCACTCTATTGTTAGCTCTATAGAGCATTTTATTGTTTGCTCTTTGAAGTACTGTGAAACCCATTATCGAGTCTAGAGTAGTCTCAAGATGTAATGGGTCATAAAATGAAATATGAGATGTTTGTGAGCATAATAAACTAAAAAATATATGTATTGATGAATGTGTTCACTTGTTAATATATAATTTATATGTATATTAGCTTAAGATGATTAAATGCATGTTATGTGTGATTTTACCATGTATGAACAATTGATACTATTGATAAGCATATAAGTTATATATAAATATATGTACTGAGTATAAGCTTAAATGTGATAAGCTATTGTATGCTTACTTGAATGAATGCTAATGAAGGTTTGATTTGTACCACTAAGCAAGTTTGGCTCAGCTATTATTAGAGTTCTCATACTACTTTTACTTTTGTTTTCAATTTCAATATAATTGTTTTCTTTTGTTAAAAGGATATTAGTTTTCATTATGTGAGCCAGTTTGGCTAAAGTTATTGGATTTGTTTTCTTCTTTCTTATTAATGGTTTATAAATATTATTGATTTTGAAAATGGTTTATGACCTAGCAAATAATTCTTGTGTTATTGCAAATATGTATGTATGGAATGATAGACGGATAGGTTAAATGTATAATCATATAGAATTAGTGCCTAAGGCATGTTTTATGGTACTACTACTTTCAGTGTCCCTGAATATCAGTAAGAGGGGCATTACATTTAGTTGTATCAGAGCCAAGTTGAGGCAATTCTTGCTTGTAAAACTTGAGCCCATTACACGTGTGTATGCTTTATGTGAATTGATGTGCTTTGCATTACATTTCATGGTCCATGATAGCTACAAATCACTTATTAGATTGCTTTTTATTGAATTATTAGGAATATGACAAATGAGTCACATCAGGCTACCCATAAAGAAGTGGAGAGTTTTGCACTAGTGAGCATGGGTAATACAAGATTGCCTACTGTATCAGACTCTATACCACTTGCACCTCAGGCACAAGGACAATAAACTATGCTGCTAGAGTTGATTCAGTTGCTAAGGTAAGCTACTACCAACATGCAACCCCCATAGTCTCTAGTTTTGTAATCGAAACCTCACAAGAGCACATTAGTTAATAGGCTTAAGAAAAATAGAGTAGAAGAGTTCAAGGGACTTAAGGAAAAGGACTCTAAGGTTGCTAAATACCAGTTAGAGAAAATGACTAGAATTCTAGATTAGATAGGCTGCATTAATGAGGAGAGCCTTATTTATGTGAAGTCCTTACTTTAGTAGGAGGCATATACCTTGTGGAAGTCTATGACAAGGGGAAAGCCAACTGAGGTCATAACTTGGGAATTCTTCTAGCAGGAGTTCTATAAGAGATATATGAGTGAGAATTATCGAGAGGTAAGGGTCAATGAGTTCCTAAATCTTAAATGGAATAACAGGTTAATGTTCGAGTATGAGAAGGAGTTCCTCAGGCTTTTCAAATATGTGAAGGACATGTTCCTCACAAAAGAAGCTCAATGTAAAAGGTTTCAAAGTGGGCTCAATTATGAGATCAGAAATAATGTCATAACCAGCAGGATTAAAGATTTTTCAGTATTGGTCTCAGATGCTTTAGAGATTGAGGAAATCTAAGAGTAAAATAGGAATTAAAGGAACATGAGATAAAGAAAGAGGAATAAGGATAACAGGGATGTGTCTACTGCTGTTACTTCTAACAAAAAGTAGAAGAGTGCCTATTAGCAAGGCTTTTTCGCTAGCGATAGGGTTTTTCCAAGAGAGAACATAGAGCAGGATCAGTGGCTAGTGTACTTGTACCAACTACTAAAAGTGCATTTGTATCCATTTGTGAGCACTGCAATAGACCACATGGTGGTGCCTGTTAGATAAAGATCGGAGCTTGCTTGAGATGTGGTTTTATGGAGCATATGCTTAAAAACTATCCTAGAATTGATGATAAATGATAAAGTAGAAGTGCTCATACTATTTCATAGTCAGATAAGATTTCAAAAAGATGGAAAACTATAGAAGGTGGCTAAAAGACTATATCAAAGTTAGTCTAAAGACTTGAACTGAGAGTTTCAGCTCGTGCCTATGCCATCTGGGCCAATGAAAAGGATGACACTTTAGATGTCATTGTTGGTATGTTTTCTCTCTATGATACTAATGTTCATGCATTAGTATATCCAGGATCAATGCATTCATATATATGCACATCTCTATCACATAAGTGGGGCTTGGGAATAAAACAGCTATAACATGATATTCAAGTGACAAACTCATTGTGGCATTGTGTTGTGGTCGATAAGATATATAAGAAATGTCTTTTGAAGTATCGGGAGAGGGAGTTTGAGGCAAACTTGATAGAGTTGCCATTTGATGAGTTTAACATCATTTTGGTTATGGACTGGCTATTCAAACACCAAGTTATGGTTGACTGTAGGCTTAAGAGAATCACAAGACCTATGATGGCAAAGAAGTCATTGTAGTTATGGAAATATTGAATTTTCTATCTAATGTGATTTCAACTACTATTGCTAGGAAGTTAGTGAGAAAAAGGTGTCTAGCTTACCTAGCTCTTGTTTTTGATACTAGGAAGGTGGAGATAAAGATATAAGATATATCTACAGTGAAAAAGTACCTATATGTGTTTCCAGATGATTTACCTAGGTTACCATCAGAAAGAGAGTGTAATTCGCCTTTGATTTGTTACTAGGAGCTACACCAGTATCAATAACACCCTATAGAATGGCACCAGCAAATTTAAAGGAACTAAAGAGATAGTTGCAAGAACTATGGAATAAGGATCACATATGCCTCAATGTGTCACTATGGGGTGCACCAGTATTGTTTGTTAAAAAGAAGGCTATAAGCATAAAACTATATATAGACTACTGACAATTGAACAAATTGACTGTGAAGAATAATTATCCCCTCCTTAGGATTAAAGATTTATTTAGTTAGCTTAAAGGAGTAGGAGTGTTCTCAAAGATTGATCTAAGGTCAGGGTATTATTAGTTGAAGGTTAAAGGCACAAATGTGCATAAGACTGCTTTTAGGACTAGATATGGGCACTGTGAGTTTCTAGTGATGCCTTTTAAATTGACAAATGCTCTAATTGCATTTATAGACATTAGGACTCGGGTCATTTATTCATGCTTAGATTAGTTTGTAGTGTATTCATAGATGATACCTTTGTATACTCTAAAGACCAAGATGAGTATGACAAACACTTAAGACTTGTGCTACAAACTTTAAAAGAAAAACAGTTGTATGCCAAGCTTAGTAAATGTGACTTCTGGATGGATAAAGTGGCATTCTTGGGTTATATTATTTCTACTAAAGGTATAAAGGTGGATCCAAAGAAAATAAAAGCTATTTTGGGTTGCAAATCACATAAGAATGCAAGTTAGATTAGAAGTGGCTCCCTCTACCCGATCTATATATCAAACTTGAATAGGGAGTGTGCACCTTATATACGATATCCGATTCTGCTACCCATATAAAAAATAGAATAAATTAAAACTTTTATTAATTAAATAATTTCTTAACTTTATGGAGTTGTAAAACACTAAAATTATTTGGCACACTTTATGAGGCAATTAATAGGGTCATCATGTCAAAAATTCGGCAGTATAACGGCTATACTAGGACACTTTCCTAAATAGTAAACTTGTTAAAAACACTTCTAATAAGACATATAACACATCTCAACTCCAAATGGGTCCTTCTAACCCTCCAAACTCATTAGAAAAAAATCACAGAGCCTTAGGCTCAACTTAATCAGCATTCTCACATGCAATATCACGAGTTATCACACAATCCATATGAGAAAAATAAAGTTTTTACAATAATATAGCTTTAGTTACAAAATTGACCCATAGTTTACAGATTAGGCCCAATCCCTCTATAATCACAAGAGCAACACTATCTTATTTTTACATCAACATCATTTTACAAAAAGAAACCAAAAGGTACCTTAGAAAGGTAGCCTTTGTGTTCTCCTATGGGGCAAAAGCTTTGACTCTAATCTGCTACTCTGTTACTTACGCATCGTAAATAGGCAATGAGCTAAGTTTTCACTTAGTGGTATAATCACTTTAACTTGATATAACATTTTAAGCATAATTTTATGAAATATATGCCATGTGAATCATTTATTATCATACACATGCACACATTATGAATATCACATAATTATGCAATTGTAGCATATACTTGCCTTTAAAAACACGAAAACCATATTATGTCCATAATTATAGCATAATTGCGCTTAACATAAATAAAATCAACCATACGTATAAAGTACTCATATATCGATGAAAAATATAAACATATTCTATTATACATTATATTGAGCATAACAACACACATTTTTACCCATAACCATATATATGTGTCATTAACACATATATCATATTAATAGGTTTAACTCATCATTATGTCAAAATTACCAATGGCACACATAACTCATCATTTAAATCGCAATAACATTATTTTACATATAACTTATGCTGAAATCACAATTAGTATTATTATGTGTTTAACTCATGCCCATACTAAAGAGATAACTATCTAAGGATAGATAATGGATAACGGTGCACCTGAAGGCACTGTACACCCGAAGGGGTGTAAAATGGTGTACCCAAAGGCACTGGTATCCATAGTTATAAAATGCATCGGCCTGTAAGCTTCGCATAAAGAAGTGCTAAAATAGTGGCTCGAAAGCCTAGTGCCTATCGACACAAAATCACATATGACCCGTAGGTCTCCTACCCGAAGGTAAATATTGCAGCTGCTGATCCTAGTTGACTAATTAACCTATCCAAACTAGGTTGTCTAATTGTATAGGCATTATTAAACTTATCGATTTATCACATTTTAACCATTTTAAATGTATAACATTGTTTATGTTCCAACTTACATAAACTGATCATATTGGCCATTTCATACATTAGCGAGGCCTAAACACTCATGCCAAGTAGCACGTGTCAAAGAATACATAGCATAGCCAAATTAGGCTTACATAAGCTTAAAATACCAAACGGTCACATTACCTAGGTGTAAGAACTAGAATACTCATGCGGCATCATAATCACGTATTATACCATTACTTTCATCATTAACATGCATTATAATGTCTAATGCATTATGATTATGCACAACAATCACACTTCATATTAATTGTCATTTTGCACATTTTATTGATATTTAGCAATATGCATGTATTATATGACTATATATGTGGCTATAAACCATACGACATTTAAGATGGCATTCGGCCACCACTATGAGCACATACACAACTTCTTTGGTCACATGTAAACACATATAAAGGCATTCAAAGCCAAAGCAAGCTTTATAAACAAAAGCACATGTTAGAAATCACAAAATACATGTAAGGCCTATATGCATGAATTTCAGCCTCCACATACCCAAGGCCATTAAATGACACACACATACAAATTTTCAATTAGAAATCATGCTTAAATGCTCAATATCATATCTATATACTTCAAATTGATTATATAAGATCATATAGCATTAATATCGCATAATGGCATTATATGGTCATATCACTACATATATGAGCATGTCATCATTCAAGGACCATTCGGCCAACATACTTTCACCATGCATCTCATCCATGCCACATAATAACATCCATTAATGTTACACACACGTGTGCACATTAATTACATACAACAATCAATAAACGCATAAAATTCACATAATGCATTCATTACTTAATTTCACCATAAATATGCCTCACACATGCATAATAAGTTCTAGGCCATCATATTACACACAATAACATGCATTCTTGCCAACAATTGTATTTATTACCTATTATTGCATTAAATACCAATTTATGTCATAAATGTCAATAATAGATTTATATGCATTTCTTTCAAATTAAGGTGATTACATATACCGAGATAGATCGTTTAGGACACCTAATGCTCTCCTAAGCCTTTTTCTTTCCTTAAAAAGCTCAGTTTGAGTTTTTGCCTACAAATCAAATAGGAACAATTTTTAGAAAATTCATATAAAATCGTAAAAAACTCTAAAAATTAAAACAAGCCTATATATACTCTCTTAGGCACCCAAGAAACCTAGGAAAAATATCAAAATAAAAAAAATTACCCGATTGTCGGATGTGCACTATTCATCTTAAGAGGAAAATCGAGTTTCCTCCTGAGATACTTCGCCAAACCGTGACTTCTTGGTGTCTATAGGTTTGGCTCGGGTAGCTTTATCTTTTAGGACTAATTTTTAATGGTGGGTTAGTGTTGGAGGAAGAAAAATGGAAGAAAGGGAGAAGGGACGAGGTGTCGATTTTGGAGGGATTTGGGAGAGGGAAATGGGATGGAAATGGAGGGATTTGGAAGGAATTGGGTATTTATAATTTTTAAAAATTATTTTCTCTAAATTTTCTAAAATTTTTATCCCTTATGAGAAAATCAAAATTCCCTCATTTCTATCCCTAAAATTATTTAAATTTCTCCTTTAAATTCATTTAAAAC
Organism: Hura crepitans; assembly: GCA_948208565.1. Lineage (NCBI taxonomy): Eukaryota > Viridiplantae > Streptophyta > Magnoliopsida > Malpighiales > Euphorbiaceae > Hura > Hura crepitans. The sequence goes on from CANXYI011016651.1 coordinate 10,022, forward strand.
CTCGAGCTCGAAAAACAAAGGAAACCCATAAAATTACTATATTTTCTTTCTCGAAAATTAAGTAAAAATAATTCTTGATATCAGAAAATTCTGATTCCAAAGCCAATGGAATATTCAAAATATTTGAGTAGTAGGTTGTAACATTTTCAAGTTATTTTAAGCAACTTTTGAATTATTTTATGGTTCAACTTTGCCTACGGCACTATTCATAGGACACTACCGTAAAATGTTCTTTAGTATTTTTAACCATTCAAATGACTTCGGATTGGATTCAAACTTTGCCCAAAATTCTCTCATAATTAATACTCTCTGTTAGTACACTTAGTGTGACTCAAGTTTTGAGAAGCACTATTCATCTTGGAAAATACAACTCACGAGAGTTGGGATTTTTGGGTCATTACATTTTAGGCTTGGAAAGTTACTCTAGATGGTTTGTGAGTTTACTAACCAAATTGCTTCAGAAGTGTAACGACCGCCGGTCGACGTCTTATGAACAGTGCATTCGGAACCCGATTGATGTTTTCCGTGGTGCGGGTCATCATTCCGAGTCTGACGACTGGCATATTATTCATAAAACTTTGACGGGCCTGAAAAGGGTCGAAATGAAGGAATTAAAATTTTTAGCGGAACCAATAATTACTTTTAGGTCATAAACTATCAATTTCGAAGATAAAAATATTTTGGGACCCGGACAGTTGGAGACCCGGGAATGAGCGTGGATGGTCTCGAAAATACCATACCCTGAACC
>CANXYI011016687.1:0-10431 GCA_948208565.1 Hura crepitans
TTTTATAACTTCTTTCAATGTAACAATCCAAAATTTTTGTAATTCAAAATTTGACAGTACAATAAGAGTAATTTTTACTGCTACATTGCATATAAGCTTAAATAAAATACAAGTAAGAAGCTGTTAATAATAATTATAACAGAAATTAACATAGCCGAATCATGCACAACCAAATTAAATAGGATATAAAAATTCTACAAAAATCATTAAAAAACGTACTATAATTAATTTAGTTTAACATTTTTTAAAATTAAGCTAATTAAAAAATAATCAGGCAGCCTTAGCCGTACAAGGCAGCAGATCCTGCAAAACACAAGCAAGATCCTCATCCATGATCCCACCTTCTTGAATTTCACTGATCACTCTCTGCAAGTATCTTTCAATACCCATTTCTTGATTTCCATTCACAACCTCTCTACTTTGTGACCTTTGCTTCTTCATAGCCTCTCTTCTGAGATCATGATCTACCATCCTACTCACCCACAAAAAGAAAAGAAATCATAAAATTTTTCATGATCAGAATATAATGAGAGAAATTCAGAGAGAGAAAAAAGAGTACTCTTTAGAGAGAGAAAGGTGATGGGTGACACCAGAAACAGAAAGGGGTAGGCCGTAGTAGCCATGGAGATTAATCATGGACTGCATTTTTTTTCTTTTCTGAGAGGGAAGGAAAGAGACAGGAAGGAAAGAAAAGAAAAAATGGTAGAAGGGATATATAGTAATAATTGAGGTTTGAAAATTTAAAGATGGGGAGTTAGGTTTGGCTTGTGGGCATTTAAAGCTGAAGCAAGGAGAGGAAGAGGTGACGATGGAATTGTAGGGCAGAGCAGAAGATGCTTCTGTGTATTTCCCTCTTATTGTCATCTTCTGTGAAAACGGCTTAAAAGGAGCACTATAGGTACCATGGAGCTTTCAAATCCAATTAATTATTGATAGCATTTTTTTTAGTACTCTTCTAAAAATTTTACAACTTTTCTAATTAACTGATATATGATCTTTTATTTATACTATAATATCAATTTATTAATTACAAATAAATTAATATGTACTTTTAAATTATTTTTTATTAATTATAATTCACGTAAGAGATATTAAAATTTTATAAATAATAACTCAACTAGCTATAGATTAATTTTTTTTATGATAAAAATATGTGTTTGACCTAGAGATGGCAACATGTTAGACATTTTCGGGTACTCAATTTGATCTGACTCTAGTGAGATGAGTTTGAATAGTTATCAAATAAGCTTGATATGGTCTCAGATATTAATTTGACTATCTGTTATATCAAACAGGTTTGAATAGTTATATCACATAATTTATAAATGAATTTTATGTTCTAATAAAATATAATAAAAATTAAATTTCATATAAAAGATATGAGTATAATTATTTTTAAATTAATTTAATAATTAATTTTATAAATAAGTACGAGTAACGAGTATGCATAGACTTAAATTCGAGTTTGAAAATGGATAATAAAATTAATACGCAATCAAATTATTTTTTATTATTTTTATATTTTTTAATTATATGTGTACATGACTTGGCAAAATTTTATTTGTTCTCGAAAATTCTCACTTGTTGATGTCAGCATTCTATTTGTATATGAGTAAATTTTGACAAATTAATTGAAAGAAATTGTAAAATTGACAAAAACTTTAGTTCAAAAGTAAATTTTATCCATTTCGTAAAGTTAGTGGCCAAAATTTGACTTTTACCCCTTATTTTGAGTTAGTGGTCATTGCTTGTTTAGCTATGTTTACTGAGATTTAAATTTGAAATTCAGCACCAACCCTCTTTTACTAATTATAAATTTAATAAGAGGGAAAAAAAGATTTTATGGAGAGAAATGCATATATTCTATGGAAAGGACGTTTAAATTAGCATTGCATAATGGTCTCTACTTGTTTTCAATCTTAAAATGGTGTTATCGAGCTTTGATGCCAGTTGGTTGTGGCACCGAGTTAGTTTTTCCTTTTATGAATTATTGAAGAGAAACAAGCTGGATTTCTGCTTAGCAACTCTATGTATGAAGTTCTTAGACATATTCAATAAATAGTTTTTTAAGTACTATTACTTTTAAATAGTTTCTTCACTATAAATCAATAGAAAAATAGAACTGATCTATACAAGAAAATTCCAAGAAAGGAATAACAAGAGATGCATAGACTGAATGCACTTTAAATTCTTAGATTAAGTGCAAAAGATCCACCATGTCAATAATTGGGCTAAATTGTTCTTTTTGCTCAACTTCTGGTCACTTAATCATGATTCATAACCATATATTATTTCATTGTTTTTCTATGATTCAGGTATTAGCTTTATGTTGCTATAAAGCTTAGGTGTATGCTCGTTACTAATAAAGAGATGAGAAATCATATTTTTGAACTTCTGGGAAATAGCTTCTTTCTCAAGTGGAAAGAAAGGCATCATATGTATGTAACTGATGATGTTAATTTTTTTTTCTGGGATTGCCTTATTCTCTTCTGATCCCATCTTATTGAAATAAAATGATGAAATGGATATTTGCAAACATTACCTTCTAGGCTTTGTGTACATTAAATGAATCAGCTACAACATTTTATGCTGGCTCCATCTTTTGCACAAAGTTTATAAATGGTGTATATTTAGCTTAATTTCATCTATGGTCACTGAATTTATACATTAATATAGGTCAGTAATAATACAAAATTTTGTTACAGAAAAATACTTAAATATTTAAAAATTTACAAAAAAAGTCACTTTAACAAGTTTCATGACATTTTTTGTTGATAAATGAAAATATGGTTATTGATATCAATTGAAAAATACCATATAAGAATGTCACATCACTAGATAACTAAAATTAAGGGGCACGTTAATTGTACAGTGGCAATGTAATGATGTCTTTTTGTCCTAATGCACAATTCGCATTGTCACATGTATAATCAATATGTTCATTTTTTAGTTAACAGATAATGTAAAATTTCTACATGATAATTTTTTAGTTGATATCAATAGCTACATTACTATTTATCAGTCAAAAATCTAATAAACTGATTAGGGTAATTTTTCTTAATAGTTTTTAAATGTTTAAGTATTTTTTTGTAACAACAATTTTTATTGCTACTAAACTGTTATTAGGGTATAAGTCTAGTGATCATTGATGAAGTTAAGCTCGCATATCTTTTTAAGAGATGCCTTATATTAAGAAGTATCTATTTTGAAAGCATAACATCAAATTATATCCAAACCTTGAGATTATCTTATTGTTGTAATCGGAAGGAATGCTTTTGCTCTAAAACTAAGCATATGTCTTGGTCATGTTGATTAAATGTGATACTAGCAATGTAGAGAAGAAATCTTGTTGATCTCAGTCAAGAAATCTTATTAAATTATATTTCATTTTTCAGTTCATTTTAAATCGTAATAGTTTCTGTAGATTTTTATGGCAGTGTTAGCGATATATTTAATGATTGCTTTACTTGCAGGTTCAATACAACTTTGCGAAAGGTAGTTTAAAACTTTATTTTTCTAGTATGGTTTTCCTTTGCAGCATATTTGTGCTTATGAGACTGTCATTGCCTTGTCTGCCTACCTATTACAATGTCGATTATAGGGTCAAAGAATTGAAGTCTTTTAGTCTACACAAATCATTGCACTAGAACAATGAGAAGTCTTACATTCTTGGTTCGTGATCTTTGCACAATAGTTGCTTCTAAAATGTTGGTGTTTGTTTTTTTTTTCAATCGAAAAAAGTTTCATTTTGAAGTGCTTGTCTTAAAGTAGAGGAAATTACTAGTTTAATCACAGGGTGTTGCCAACAATGTCTTGGTTCTAACTATAATTAATAAATGCACAGACATGTGTTGATAGGTGTTAAGAAATAATGTAAAGCAGTATACGGAGTCCAAAAAGGTTGAACATTTGATGTGAAGAATATGCAATTGATGACAAAAATTGTATATGCTTTTTTTTTTCTCTTTTATTTGTTGGCTCAAAATGCTACAATTATTGTTTTGCTGATTTATAAGATCTTAAAATTATTTTCAGGTATATGTTCATTTGCTTTAAAAAATTTAGATTCTTGCTCTGTTATATGTGAAGAAAATTCAGATATTCAAGATTGCATGGAGAAAGAAACTCAAATGAGAAATGAAGCCTTTGCGAATAAATTGAAAACTTTAGGGCTTATTTTTGTAAAATTAAATTTAAGAAATTCACATTCACATGCATTTAAGCATTTCAATTTGCATATAAAGGCATTAATTGTATAATTAACTGAAAAATAATTTTTTTTAAATTTAGTTAAAGACAGTCTAAAACTGATTATAAATCAATTGGCTAGGTCAAGTGTTTCTTATTTAGGTAGTGCTGTAATAGTATTTCTATATAGTTGAATTACACCGTTAAATCTTACTAAAAGACAAAATAATAATAACTTTTTTAAAGTTACTATTTATTTCTAACAGTTTTATACTATTCTTAAACATCATAAACTTTTAAAACTATATATATTGCTCATTTTTACTTGGAAACATTAAGAAAACATATTGAAAAACTTCTATCTCTAAGAGACCTTTGCTCTAATCATTTTTTATACTTTCACACATTTTTGCTTTATTCTTTACATGTTCTTTCCTCAAGTTTGATAATAGTTGTGTTGTAATTAATCTTTGTGAGCAAAAATTCTATTTGTAAAAGATTTTTATCTTGGTTTTGTGGGAGCTAGATTCTTGTGGGAAAATCTAACAAAGTGTATTACAATCTTTTATTTTGGAAAAAGGTTATAGGTAGCTTACTAAGCTTGTAAATGGCTTTAACTCTCACTAAACAAAATAGTTAAGTGAAGAAAAAGTTCACATGTATTTTGTCTTAAGAAGTGGATATAAGCTTGGGTAGCCATACCACTATAAATCTTTTGTACAAGCTGCTCCCATCTACTCTTCTCTAATATGTTTGTATTTATATTTTTGAAATCTTCGCATTTTTCAATTTCAAAAATTCTTAAGTTAGTTTTCTAAGACTGAAAAGTTTAAGTAGCCAAAATGAAAAGATTTTTTTTATATAAAGTGATTTTCTCCAAACTTTTCCCAAAGATATTTCAATTCTGCACTTTTAAAGCATGTCTAAAAATCTTGTTTTCTACTCTGCTCGAAAAAGGTCTTTATTTAAAATTCTCTTCAGATTTCCAAAAAGTTCTATCGCTCAATTCACCCTCTCTCTTGAATGCCTTAGGACAAACATTATTGACTTCAAATCTTTAAGATTCTAACCATCGGTTCAATGCTTGTACTCCTGGTCTTTTAAAATATTGAATGACATATCAAAATACACTCACATGTTAACACATGTATAATATAAAATTCTTTTACATTTAATTGTATGATGTATTGAATTGATATATGCAATAAGAAAAGAGTAACAAAGTTTGTGGTTGAAAACTTTGTAGTCAAATTGACTTTAGTGGCAAGGCATGGGTAGTTGTTTCTACTATCCAGTTCTAACAACTATTCGTATAGTGTAATATATCTTTGATTCGGTATGCTATATATTGGAATATGCATTTTCGATACAATCGAATCAATGTCGAACCATTAATTTATGATGTTATCTTATTCTTTAAGAATCAAATAAAGGATGGCATATGCCAATACCAGTTGATGGAAATGAGGATTCTGTACAAAGTTGGCTCTGCATTACTGGTCAAAGTCCTTGTGATCCAACTGACAAAGATGCCATGAACATGGAAACTTCTAATATATGTTTGTGTTGCAGGGAATGATAATAAATTGCTAAGAGCCTGCAAATCAAGTTGTGCCACAAGTTGCAATAACAAACTTGACAATGAAGATTCTTTTAAGCATTTTGATAATAAACTGGCAATCGCGATGAGTAAAAGGAAAGAAAGATCCTTATCTCCTTCCTATTTATATCTTTAGTCATATGTTGTGACTCTTGGATAGAGCTTCCAAAGTGTTGGCTCGATGTGTGAACTTATGGGGCAGGGAATGAAGGTTAAAGAAACAAGCAATGGTTAAACCATGTTCGTATGGCACAAGGTTGGAGAAAATTCCGTAATAAGGGAAAACGAAAGTATATCAAGAATTTTGCTATTGAGAAAATAATTTTCTTACGGCCCAAAGGAGTTAATTTGTCTTATGAGGCCATAATTAATAACAAAAATTAATGTATTAGAACTCAATCTTACAAAATTAAAATATAGAAATTTAGAGAATTGTTGTCCATTTTTTTTATTATTTTTCTTACTTGCTTCACTCTTTGTTTGATAAATGTTCATGTATTTAAATTAAAAAATAGGTATTTTAATTCATTTAGACACTTATTACATGATGCATGAAGAATGTAATAGAAAAGATATTTAACATTTTTCTAGAAACTTAATATCAAAAATTTAAAAGATACATATGGCTAGGGATCCCTTTTTTTTCACTATAGAATCAATTTCTAACTTTTTATAATTTCATTTAAAAGAGGTGTAATTGGATAGTATTCATTCGGTATATTGTACATTATAGTACACATTATTGGATTTACACACTTTAAGGTTTGACTGTCCATAATTAATTATTAGATCCTAAAGAGTGTAAATCTAACGATTCAAAATACATACATTGAATACATCAAGTGTGTTTAATCATCACCTATAATTGGATTATATAATTAATTTCTAGTTATAAATCACCTTTATCCTAGACATTAAATATTGAGCTAAAGTGCACAGGAAATCATGCCCTAATAGCTTAATCCCATATGAAAGGTCTTTAAAGTGAAAGCCTTATTCAACTTGTTATTGTTTACAAATTATCACCCTAAACCAATTGAGTTATCATTCACCTCCCTAAACTTGACAAAACTATATAATTTACCCTGCTAAAAGTTACATGGCAAGAAATTATGGGTTAACATAGTGTGTGGTGTTTGAAAATTGAAACTACACGAAACATATGTTTCATGTCACATGGCTTTTTAGAGGTAAATGGTATAGTTTACTTAAGTTTAGTTAGGTAATTGAGATTTTGATTAGTTAAGAATAATGATATATAAATGATGACAAGTTTATTATGAATTTTATGTATTAAATCTAAAATGAAACCAGTCGAGTGTTGCTAATAGGCTTATTGATATTTTAAATATGGGATATCGAGTAGAATATTATTAAAAAATATTTTAAATATGGGATATTGAATAGGGTATTATTAAAAAATTAAAAAAATTAACTCCACATTTAAAAATAAATGAGAATTGTAATTTAAAATGGATGAAAATAAAAAAAAAAGTAATAAAATGATGTATAAACAAGTATTTTTTTAATATAAAAATATGGGATCAAAATCTAATACCTTTAATGGGGTTAATAGATTATATTGGAGAAATTTCTAAAATAACTTCAAACGTAACACTTAAATTTAAAGATTTCAAATTTAAGCGATAGGCTAAATTAAGTATTATATAAAAAAAATTCCAAAGCATATAGAAATAACATAAATGATAAAAAAAATTCCAATTTATTTTAAAATGTAGTCAACCTGAGAATTAAAAATTGAACAAAATCAAAATTATCTCAAAAGAAAAGTTTTAAAATGATAGAACATAATTATTTATAAAGATACCCCTATTCACTATTACTTTCTAACACATTGACTAGGAATTGAGAAGATATTTAAATAAATTCATATAATTTCTACTATTATTGAATTAAGTATTGCACTGAAATAATTAAATAATACGTATCAATTTTATTATTTTGAGAAAATATAAAACTAAATCTACTTTACTTATTAGTCAACGGTGTTTCACATTTTTAGCTATTAATTTAACAAGATTATCTAATGATTGAAAAGTGAAAAGTATAATAAAAAAAAGTATGTTACATTTACTTGAAGTATTTCAAATGAAATTTTGTTAGAATTATCCTAAAAAGTAAATGGAACTTAAAAAAGCAAGTTGCCTAATGTAGACAAAACTCACGGCAAAGACAATTCACTATTTTTTAGACATTGATAGTGCCCAGTGCTCTTTTCATTCCAACTAGCACTCAACAAAAGCTTTAAAGATTTTGCCATTGGTATTAAAATCGGACTGGACCGATTTGAGTGTAAATCAAGAGTTGATTTGATTTGATTCAATATTAAAAATCGAAATTATAAAAAAAGCAAATCAGATTGAAAGGAGAAAAAATGGTTCTGGTTGAATCATGAATCGGAATTGGAAAAATTAGTTGAACCGAAAATTTCACAATTTTATTTTTTTTTCACATTTTTTATTTACATTATTTTAGACTTATAATTTTTCTTCTAGTATTTTTTAAGTTATTTTTATAATTTAAAAGTAATTTGAGAATATTAATAATAAAATTTTATTCAATTAATTATATTTTAATTGATCAATAATTAGATTATTTTAAGTATAATTATTTTAATAAATTTATTTAATTAAGAAATCATAAAAAATTATATTAAATATAACAGAAACATATTAATTTTGTCATTGAACTTTTTTCTAAATTTTATCATATAAATAAATTCCAATACCTCTACTTTATAATAATTTATTATATTATTTATAACACTTCTTACCCAGTTCGGTTGCCTAACATGACTAAAGTGTGCAACACATGACATGCTATCCGATCTTATTACATAAATCTTATTTACAAACATTTGACCATGTACACTTTAATGTCAAAATGTGAATTTCAAAAATACTTTTAGAAAACCAAGTTATATAGCTAATATGGGAATTCTCATGCCAAAATTTCGGTAATATAACAGCTATACTGGATACTATTTTAAATTTTTTTTTAGTAACTTGCATTAATAAAAACACTTCTATATATTTTTCTTAATCAAATTCCAACTCCATGATCCATCTTATCACTCTAAATTAACATTCTCAATATCACAGTCTCAACCTCAGGAAGAGACGTCAACAGGTATTAAATATTGCAAAACAGTTTAAAATTCGATTTACAAACCATGCACAAGCTTAATTTACAAGACATTACAATTTAAGCCCAACACTAATTACATGTATACTAAGAGTGCCTTTCTATATCTATACATACAGAACTTAATTACATAATAAAAAAGATACCAAAATAATGGCCATTATGAACCCGAAGTTCATCTATAAACGTGGATCCAAAGATTAAAAATAAGAATGTCTTTGGGTTAAATAAAAAGTGGACCCATAAATTAAAACATGAAATAGCACTGTAGTGCCCTAGCAGCTAATAACATACCTCTAATTGACCGATCAACCTATCCATCTAGGTTGTTAAGCATATGGGCTATCTGGCATATTTTTTTTAATTTTACCAACTTACGTAGAATAAAAGTGACTTTTACTTGTATTAATGTAAATAATTGACCATGTCGAAAAATTAAAATAATTATCATTTCATCATAATAAGGCATTAACAATATCGATTTCTTAATTATACATACTTATAGAAATATAAGCTCAACTTTGACATATTTATAATGTCAATTAAGCCACAAAGATCGCCATTCATACGTAATGTAACATCTACCATATTTGGCATCTCATTTAGGTGCATTTAATCTATCACCCATACTCAAAATTCTTTAAGGCCATTCGGCCATACATAACATTTAAGTAACTCAATTTCATTCTTTTACATTAACATGTTCAAAACATCATTCATTTATCATATCATAAGCATTAATCCAATGCCACCATTTACATCATCAAAACATAATAATTTTGGCATTTCATTAACCTTTTTCTCCTCTTAAATACAAAACATTATTATGCCTTTGAAATATCAATCCTTACACTAAACCGTGTTAGTTTAATGTATTAAACATAAAGCATGCACACTTCCTTAAATGGCCATTCGGCCACCTAGCTTGCCAACACCAAACATACCCAATTTCTTCATTTACACACACATAAGATTAATTCGCATCAAATTAACATTAAACCATTTCATATATACTCAATAATTAACTTATACATGAAAGAGAACATCACATAGCCATTCAGCCAACCTAGCAAATACACCATTCCATCCCAATTTTAATAATTCACACACTATACATATCCATTTTACAATATACATACAAATAAAATGGTTATTTACATAATTAACCTATTAAATTCACTAATTGCTAACTAAACACACATAATTAGTATTATGAAAAATAAGGGCATTATTAAATATTTATGATATTGGTCGATTTCACGTATAAAATGATCACAATCTGACCCCAAGGATCGCTCACACCTTTGTTTTTCCTTTATCGTGTATTTGGTCCATTTTCTCAACTGCCTATTACATATTTGATTTTAGAAACACCGTAATAAATCATATGGTATCCAAAAAATTCAAAAGATTAAATTTTTTGACTCTTGGGCACCTATTACATAAGGGAAAAATATCAATTTCTCAAAATTCTTACC
>CANXYI011016776.1:0-11396 GCA_948208565.1 Hura crepitans
CATGCTTTATATCAAGTAATTATGCATCATAAGTCTATGGCACATATAATTCTAGCCTCACACACCACCTAGAACCATATCAAGCAAGCCATACACACTAGGAACCATAAGACAACTCTCGGCCACTTATACATTTCTTGCCAACCATGTATACTTCCATCCATTCACAAGGAATACCATTTATATTCAAGCTAAAGCCACCAATTTACCCTTTAAACCTTATAAGCACATTTTATTACTTACCTAACTTTTGACCAATAGCAAAATGTACATGTATATATCTTGCCTTCATTAATAAATCAATCATGCAATTTACACATCTTTATGCCATACCTCTTAGCTACTAAAGGTTTAACATCTATATAACCCCTTTCTCATTAATAACCATATAATTCATACCGTTCATGCACTAAATGTCATCATATCACAACACATTTAGTATTCTAAGATATTTTACATGTTCCATTCATTCTTAGGCTTAAAGGAAAGCTACTGAATTTTTAGGGTCATGGAGTGAATGGTACAATTCACTTACGAATGAGAAAAGCCCATTGAATCTACAAGAATCCTAAAACTATCCAGTCTCTCTAGTAGCCTTCCTCCATATTTGTGGACCTCAATTTGCCATCCAATTGCCATAAACACCTCACACACACAATCACACAGGTGTTAGGCATGATTTAGCATCAAATGATAGCCAAAAATCCTATGAAATGGAGAAAGAATAGCCATGAACTCACTTAAGGTCTCAATTCTAGATAGTCTGAACCTATAAGCTTTGATAAATTTTAACTCCTAATTGAGAAGTCCTTTTTTACCTAATTCCTTTTCCTCATAGTGCCTAATAGAAAAACTTAAATTTAGAAATCAGAATCATCATTTTTGGTGAGGAACTGAAGGAGTTATGCCTAACTAAATTCCTCTTTGGCATTGGCAACAATTGCTAGAATGAGGGAGGAAAGTTTTCTTTGTGAGTTGATTATTCCACTTGTGAAGTGGCCTTGCCACTTGGCATGGGCTCCTCACCAACTGGCCATGTGTGGGTGGGTCCCATAGCTATTCATGTTACCCTGAAATGTCTCAATTTTTTTAGCAAACTTTAAAAATTCACTAAAATTCACACGGACCTTGAAAAATTACACCGTTTGTTTTAAAATATATATTTTAATCTTGTCTACTTGCTAGTGAATTTTTGTGGCCAAATTCCATCGATAGCATGATTTTTAGATTGCCTCGATTTGCATGCCAACCTTGAAAATTATAAGAATTTGCAAAAGACCTTCGATTTCAAAAATTCTTTCACTAGTGGACTTAGTCTAATTTTTAAGCTTTAAGATCCATTATTTTTGGGTCCATCTAGGCATATCCCAGTTTAATCCCGGCCTAAAAAAATTTTATTACACTGAAGGGTAGCTTATTATCCAAAATAAATTATTGGCTTTGCTATATTTTTAAATTTTGCTCCATTCATCAAATTAAAGCCCCTCAAAATTTCATGACTAGTGTCATTGCCTCAGTTTATGTGCATATAACCTGGACCCCTGGCATACCTCCTAGACCCAGTGGCACTATTCATGGAGCCTCAGAATATAGGCTCTACATTTTTTCCCCTCTTATGAAAATTTCATCCTCAAAATTACTTGAAGTAATTAAAGGAGGATACTAAGCTCTCATCAGCTCATCTGACTCTTAGGTAACTTCCTCTATATTTTGGTACCTCCATAGCACTGTAACAGTGGTATGGACTCATTCCATAACTATCTTGTTTCACGAGTCATACTCTATATTGGTTCCTCTTCATAACTTATATCCAACTATACTTCTATGTCTGCTATCGAGATCACATGCAATGGGTCCGATCTATACCTCCTGAGCACAAAAACATGGAAAACATAATGTATTTGCTGTAGCTTAAGGGATAGTTCAAACCTATATGCTAGAGGTCTAACCCTGTCTGTACTCTTATTGGGTTGTATGAACCTAGGACTCAATTTCCTTTTTTCCTTGGACCTCTGCACCTTTATCCCCAAAGAAACCTCTAAAACACTTTTTCTCTAATTGTATATTTAATAACTCTCTATTTTAAACTAACATAGAATTCATATCTAACCATAGCTACCTTTAGCCTTACTCTCAATGAATCTATACTAGAGATCTTTCTCTCTCTAACTTTACTCCAACACGAAGGAGTCTTACATTGTGTACCATATAATGCCTCATATGGGTTTATCCTTAGACTAGATTGGTAACTGTGATTATAGGCAACCTCTATTAAGAACATATATAGTTTCCGGTTACTTATAAGCTTAATAGTATATCTCTATAATATATCTTCAAATATCCATATCACCCTCTCTAACTATCCATTAGACTGAGGATGAAAAACTTTGTTATAAGCCAGTCTGGTGCCTAAAGTTGCATACAGCTTCTTCCAAATTTTGGAAGTAAAACAAAAATCTTTGTAAAAAATTACTGTCATTGGCACATCATGAAATCTGACTATCTAATCACCTGTAGTCTAGCTAACCTCTTTAAGGATTAATCCATCCTGATCGGGTAGCTTAAACTATCTTGTCAATCTATCAACAATAACCCATGCAACCTAGCATTTACCCTTAGTCAAAGGGAAACCCATCGCAAAAACCATGGTTAACTTTTCTCTTTTCCACTCTAGTATTGTTGTAGGATGCCACAATCTAGAGGGAACATGATGCTTAACTTCTAGTTACTGGTATGTCAACACTTGGCATCATATTCTACCATCTCTTTTTATACCAAACCACGAATAGTAAAATTTCAAGGTCAAGTCTTTCCTTGTAGGTTGCATAAAATAAGGAACCCTATGTGCCTCCTTAAGCTTCTACAACCCCAGGTCCTTCATACAAAATATGCACGACTTGTTCTGATGATGCACTGCTCACTTTCTATTAAATTAGACTCTGTGGTCTTTCCCTCTTAAGTCTTGTTTACCATCCAAGTTAACTGTTCTCTTCCATCTATTTTTCCTTCATCTGCTATCAAATATCTAGCTTTATCTATAACTCAGCCAACACAACATCTCCTAAAGTGTACCGTAATTATCATTCATACATTTTAGAGTTATAATAAATTTCCTATTCATTGTATTTGTCATCGCATTGGCTTTCCCTACTTGGTAGTCAATCAAGCTACCACAATCCTTGATTAACTCCAACCAACTTCTCTGTCTCAGGTTCATTTCTTCTTGAGTAAGGAGATATTTCATGCTCTTATGATCTATGTATATATGTAACACTATATAGATAATGCCTTCATATTTTTAACACAAATAGAAAAGTAGTTAGACCCAAATTATAGGTAAGATAATTCTTCTCACATGGGTTTAACTATCTTAGAGCAGAAGGTACTATCTTATCATCCAACATCAACTCACATTCCAAACTATTCAGAAAAGTATCATTGTACATAGTGAGGTCCTTACTATGTTTGGGTTGAATCAGAATAAGAGTCTCTATCAGCACCTTTTTCAGTTGCTCAAAACTAGTCTAACACTTATCATCCCACTCAAATCTCACATTCTATTCTAATTGATATGGTCAAAGGTGTGACAATAATAAAGAACCCTTTTAAAGCCCTTTATAAAAAAAAACAAGTAAGGCTATAAAATTTCTCACTTTGGTTATATTCCCAATTGGTTCCCTTTTTAGTACTACCTTTGCCTTCTTAGAAGTAACTTTGATTCTTTCGATTGACATTATATAGCCCAAAGAAGAAACTCCACTCAACCAAACTTATATTACTAAGCTTCACACAACTGTCTCTCTTTTAAGGTTTGTAACATAACCCTCAGGTGCTATTTAAACTCTTTCTAGTTTCTAGAATACACCTTAATGTCATCTATGAACACTACAATTACCTATCTACATACAATTTTTAAAAGCTTTGTTCATTGAGTTCCATAGAAACTATTGGGGTATTGATGTGTCGTAATGTCACTAACAAGAATTTAAAATGCCTACAATGGGTTCTAAAGGTAGTTATAGAAACATTATCTTCTTTAATCATCAGCTAATAGTATCCAAATCTCAACTCAATTTTAGACAATATACCATTCCTCTCAAATGATCAAAGAGATCATCTATCTTAGAAGGGAATGCTTATTCTTCATAATTACTCTATTCAGCTACCTATAAAATAATAGATAACTTGAGTGACTTGTCTTTCTTTCTTAATAGATAGCATAGACACTCCCTAAAGAGTTATATTGGTCTAATAAAACCCTTATTAGATTGCTCTTATAGTTATACTATTAGTCCCTTTTTAAATCAGCAGGTGTTATTCTATAATGAGCAATATGTACTGGAGCAATACTAAGATACACCTTTATTTCAACTCATGTTCCCTTTATGGTAGTAAGCCTAGTAGCTCATTAATAATACATTAGAAAACTCAAATACAACTAAAATACATAGCAAATCATGATTAGAATCATTCAAATCTATAACATAGGCCAAACAAGCATCACTTTTTTTAAAAGAGTTGTCATATTTTAATAACAATGATAAAATTGTCCAAAAGGTTCTTCTCACCATCCACTGTCACTATCAGTCCTTGTATAATCTAGAGGGTTAACTTTCTATGTTTATAATAAGTCATACCTAATGCTTAGTAAGCTAATCCATCATAGGATTACATCAATTCATTGTAATGTAATTTAATCAAATTAGCAACAATCTATGCCCCTAAATCACTAGAGGGCCATTTTTTATGCACCCTATTCACAATCACACATTGCCCCATAGGGTTGTTGACTTTAATGTCTACATTAACATGCTCAGGCTCTATCTGCCTATTCAGCACTTATGAAGTACATACACATAAGGGCATTAAATTAGGGTTTATCAAAGGCAAGACCGTAACATTAGATAAGCACAATACCAATTATACCATCTAGTGCCATAGCCTATTATCTAATTCTCACTACACACTGCTTGGTTGAAGCATAAGTCTTAATTCTAGTACCCTAACTAGCACTAGATTGCTCTCCTTTAGTCTACCTCTAAACCCTAATTTAGAGTGCAACATTAGATATCTATGCTTGAGCACCCTCTACCTATACCTAAAGACACTCTCTTTGCAGTGGTTTCTAACACCACAATAGAGGCATCTCCTTTCTTACCTTCTCTACACTATTCCCAGTGCCTCATCAAACAAGTGCCATATATGGGAGGTCCACTCCTTTTATCCCCTGTATAAGGAGTACTATCGACTCAATAAGGCAATAGAGGTCCACTAGTAGAAGCCTGCCCTAATCTCTAAGTCTATATCTATCTTTACCCTTGGTACCCTATTTGCGACTAGGACCTAGGCTGAGACTATGCCTGTAACTGGCCCTCTCTCCTTATCTTACCAATCTACCACTACACTAGACTGTCCATAGTGCGCTGTTTCTCTGTTTAAAAGAGATCTCTCCTTTCTAAAACCATTTCCTCCCTACCACATGCAACAATTATTGGTGTTGCAAAATCACTCTTTTTGAGGTTTAGCTATTTGTATCCTTGACCCTATATTTAGTCCTATCTAGGATCTCTTACATTCTATATATATCATTAAAAATAATCTCCTTAGCATACCTTAGGAATCTAGTAAGATCCTTTCATGTACTACTTTTTAATGTATCAAGACAGGGGTTACTCCTACCTGCTATTAGTCAGTCACTTGTGACTCTGGCTATTGAGCGGCATTACTGGGTTTAGGTGTGATACATAACCTACTCCCTATATAACTATGGCTACAAAACCAATATGTTCCTTGGCCTATCCTTTAGGAAACTTAACCAATTACTCCTATATTACAGAAGACCTTTCCTTCTCATCCTCGAGTAGTGTAACAGTTCAAAGGAATTTGAAACTTAGACATTTGCACTCATGTACTTAGCCTAAGAACATTAACCTATGCTCTGACACCATAAAAAGTGATAGCCCTTGCTATATTCTCGAACAAAACTAATAAGCAGTGCCCTTGCCACTAGGTCACCCATCCTAAAATTTCCATCATGTTTATTCATTTAACTTTTACTTATACTGCACTAGACAACTCTATCTGATTCCAAATTCATTCAGGTCAATTCCTATAATTCCTTTTGTTTCATATTATCATGTTTTAGCCATTACATATAGAATCTAACATAGTCTAGTATCATTTAAAAATTAGGCAGCACAATAGCTTCTTTGGTCACTATCCCAAAATTCATATCCACCTATAAAACACTTATGTATCATATATCACATCTCCTAGACCTTTTTGATTCCCTAAAACATTATCCTATCCACATAATCTAACACATAGTAGTCACAGGGCTTAGCACACAATAAAATATACAGAGCCTCAGGCTTACAAGCGTCTATATAGATTATATTATCATAAAAGAAACCATTACATGAATAATTACATAGCAGCCTATTTCATACAGATACCCTATGTCCCTTATCTACATCACACCCATATCCCACCTAAGTATATAGAATGTAAAATCTACTCATTCTACATGATTAACTTCTATATATGACCTCTGAACTCCATTGTATGCTTTATGAGGTGACTTCTCTGTGCTGGGTACCTACACATAAAAATAGGTACACTGAGTATAAAAATACTCAGTGGTGAATTCAACCATTAAAAATATGTTCAGTAGTTAATTCATGCATTATACTTCTATTTTTTATCTTATACTTATATCCCAAATTCAATTTGTAACTCTAGCATGTAGAATTACCATTTTACCCCTATGGTGTTTCTACCTGTAATTATCTAGTTAATTATTGCAAGCCATGTAATTTATGTATTTGATCATTAATATTTATTTCATGCACAAACTATGCCATTTTAAGCCTTTATTCATCATCAGTCAAAAATTAAAAAAATGCATGTGTCATGTTTTTATAGTCATATATGGGTTTATTAATTTTATTGGATCATTTTAGCTAGCCCAACTCAAATGACATCTCTAACAGATTTTGGATTTAAGGGAAAATAAACTAATACAGTGGTCCCCATTCTGGATTTACAACGCTACATTGGCATATGTGCCATAATAAAGATAAGCCTGTAGCCTCTTTAAACACATATAAATGACATCTATATGACATAATAGAGATTAGCCCATAGGCCTCCCTAGCCATAAATAAATAACATTTGTGTGACATAATGGAGATCAGTCAGTAAGCCTCCCCAGCCATAAGTAATCATCATTAGGAATGTGACATAATAGAGATCAGATTGTAAACCTCCTTAGCCACAAAGAATCTCACTGACTATGTGACATAATAGAGATCAGACCGTAGGCCTCCCTAGCCATGATGAACGTCTTTGCCTGAACATCGAACAATTAGTAGCTGTTAAATCCCAAAGTTAATCGGTCAACCCATTTAGTGGGTGTCTAACTAATGGGCTAAGTAGCTCATTTTAAGTCCATTTATTGACTAATAATGTTCTTATAATATTTAAGTTGCAATAGCAGACATTTATAAATTTTATTACATAGGTTATTTTTTAAGCAATTTGGTATAGCCACTTTTTGGCTTTGTCGGGTAAAAACCCTAAACCAATTTTAAATTCTGCTATTACCAATATCCAAAGTTTAATAAGTCTCAATTTATCATAACATTATTTTTCATGGAATTGACACTTTCTATCTAGCGACATTTTCAGTTCAAGTAATGGTCAATTAGATAGTTATAGGTCATTGTGGCCTAACTTTAATTAGGCTTTTTAGGTCCGTTTCACTTTATTTTTTAGTTATGTTTTCATCAGTTATTTCATGCAGTCATAAGCCTAAAGCCAATCACAACTTAGGCCCTAACCTAGGCCAAAATCTATGCATTGATTCCATTCTAATAGATTCCTCATACTAGCTAATATAGGCATAAAAGTTAAGTGTATAAGTCATTCTTAAACCATAGCCTTTAAAGGCAAATTTCAAGTTAATTTATATGCTTCATTTCAAGTCAATCTTTAAGGATAGTATTCGTTCCATTCTCTACTTATGTTATATGCCATTTAAGTTATACATTAACTAGATTTATACCAATATAATATACTTTTATTACTTGCATAATATCTCACATTATCCATTAACACTAGGCTTGTCTACATACAATAGTTACAATCCTTTCTATGGCATTCATACCTTTCGGCCTTAAAAGAATTCTTTGCCACATCATGCATTTTAAATTTATTTGTCTTCCATACTTCTTCCATATTACCATGCTAGCATATATGCATATATATATACTTCACATCATATATGCCATGACCTCTTATAAGCCATACATACTTCGGCCAACAATTATACACACTTGCACATGCTTTGTATCAAGTATTTATACATCATAAGTCTATGGCACATATATTTCTAGCCTCACACACCACCTAAAACCATATCAAGCAAGCCATACACACTAAAAACCATAAGGCAACTCTCGACCACTCATACATTTCATACCAACCATGTATACTTCCATACATTCACAAAGAATACCATTTATATTCAAGCTAAAGGTAGCAATTTACCCTTTAAAACTTATAAGCACATTTTATTACTTACCTAACTTTCGACCAACTATAAAGTGTACATGTATATTACTTGCCTTCATTAATCAAGTAATCATGCAATTTACACTTTTTCATGCCATACCTCTTGGCTACTAAAGGTTTAACATCCATATAACCCTTTTCTCATCAATAACCATACAAATCATACCATTCATGGACTAAGTGTCATTAGATCACAACACATCTAGCATTCTAAGCTATTTTACATATTCCATTCATTCTTAGGCTCAAAAGAAAGCTACTATAATTTTTGGGGCATTAAGTGAATGATAGAATTCTCTTACAAATGAGAAAAGCCCTTTGAATCCACAATAATCTGAAAAATAGTCCAGTGCCTATAGTAGCCTTCCTCCCACTTCATGGACCTCAATTTACCATCCAATTAACACAAACACCCCTCATATGCAATCACACAAGTGTTAGGCATGATCTAGCATCAAGTGGTAGCCAAAAATCCTAAGAAATGGAGAAGGAACAATTATGAACTCACCTAAAGGTCTCAATTCTGGACAATCTGAAGCAGTAAGCTTTGACAAATTTTAACTCCCAATCGAGAAGTCCTTTTTGCCTAATTCCTTTTCCCTATGGTGTCTAATAGACAAATGTAAATTTAGAAACTAGAATCACCATTTTTGGTGATGAACTAAAGGAGTTATACCTAGCTAAATTCATTTTTGGTGTCAGTAATAGTAGCTAGAAGGAGGGAGGAAAGTTTTTATTATGAGTGGATTTTTCCAGTTGTCAAGTGGCCTTGCCACTTACTATAGGCCCATCACCTGCTGGGCATGTGTGGGTGGGTCCTATAGCCATCCGAGCTACCCTAAAACATCTCCATTTTTGGCAAACTTTGAAAATTCACCAAAATTCACTCAGACCATAAAAAATTACACCATTAATTTTAAAATTCATATTTTAGTCCCCTCTATCTGCTCGTATATTTTTGTGGCCAAATTCCATCAATAGGGTAGTTTTCAGATTACCTCAATTTGCATGCTAACCTTAAAAATTACAAGAATTTGCAAACGACCTCCAATTTAAAAAAATTCTTTCCCCAGTGGACTTAATGAAATTTTTGAGCTTCAGGGTCCACTATTTTTAGGTCCATTTAGGCACATCTCGGGTCAATCCTAGCTTAAAAAATTTTTATTGCATCGAGAGGTAGCTTACAGTCTGAAATGAATTATTGGTTTTACTAAATTTTTAAATTTTGCTATGTTCATCAAATTAAAAGTGCCTTAAAATTTCTTGACTAGTGTCATTACCTTGATTTACATGCACGCAACCCAGCACCTTGGGCACACCTCCCGAAGCTAGTGGCACTATTCATGGTCCCTAAAAACATAGGCTTTACAAGGGGCATGACAATTCTTCCACATTTTGTGAGAAAATATGTAACACCCCTATCTATTCCTGAAGGAAATAGACAAAGAGTGCTCCTTTCTATAAGGCAGCCATCCAAAAAATTTACTAGTTCTCATTCGTTTAACACTTATGGCCCTTTTTAAATTTATGGTCTATCTTAACTAGTTTGTTAATATTATTGAATAACATCCTAGTACTGACTATTCTAGTATAATGAAATACTATTTTTCATCTATCAACATTTTACAAAAAATTATGCAACATAACAGCTGCTTAGGTGAAAAACCAAAAATTTTTCTTGCACAAAAATACTTCTATAAATGTCATCCACATGTTTCACAACTCTAAGGCCCTTCTGGTCCCCTAAGTCTCATAACCTATACTCAGCAGCATTAACACAGGGTCTCAGACCCATAACACTTTAACAACAAACACAGTTATGCAATATAAATTACTTAAACATGTACATATCTATTTATGTTGGTTAAACAATTGATAAGTTACAGGTTTAAACTATACAACATCTAGTCTATGTCTTTTATGCACATCTATACATGCATAAGTGCCATTACAAATAATACCTAGAAGTACAAAAAAATTACCCATAAAATAAAATAACTATACTGCACTAGAGGAGGCTAGCTAGCTAACCACATCTGCAACCAGTGCATTGGAACACTGACATACTGAGTATACACTTAATGGTGGATTTGATATGATAAATACATGTCATGCATGTATACATACATAAATGATAGGAGATGCATCATAAAATAAGCAGTGAAGTCATTACATGCAGTATTATCACATATTTATCAACTAAGTGGTACCCTTTTGAATGACTTGTTATGCAAGTAGCATGTTCTGATATCCTCTAGTAAATTCCATTATCCAATTCTTATCATTACATATTAACCATTATTATTAACCACATTCTATTACATTCATTTGATTTCTTTATCATTTAAGCCTATAACAGACATACTACACATTAAGACACTGGATAGTAGGATCTATATTATGCAGTGGTCCATATTTTAGACCTCGGTAATTGCACTAACTAGCCCAATAGTAGGGATCAATTCCATAGAACTTCCTAATATTAGACTGGCAAATAGTAGGGATCAATCTATAGACCTCCCCAGTAGGAATCAACCTTGTGGGATAACAGGGATCAACCTCGTGGGACCTCCCAATATCCCAATCATCATGTCTATCATTAAGTTGATGGATGTAAGGATAAGTCTCGTGAGACCTCCCAATATCCACAATTAATGCAATAGGTAGTAAGGATCAGCCACATGGGATCTTTAAATACTTAAGGTGTGCAAAGCTCAATATCAGAACCTTAATGGCTGCACCTGCCATATCCATTATACAACAGTGGCCCTAAAAGGACTAATTTTCCTAGTAGCTACTTACTCCCTAATTAACTAGTCGAC